>QOKR01001001.1:0-16258 GCA_016880985.1 Phytophthora idaei | reverse complement strand
AGGTGGAAACCCAGTCCAGACATAAATCATAAATAACAGTTCTCATTTTAACCCAAAACGGCTTTTAGCTTTTCTTATTTTAGTAAATCTATACTTTCGGACGAAAGTATAGTTAACCTAAGTTTAAACAAACTACGCTTCCTCGTACACGTGCGCTAACGTGTAAGCCGAAGTAGTGGGCACAGAGTTGGCCCATTACATGTAGTGACCTGAGTTTTGGCGACCCCTCAGTATGGCCAGCTCGCTCTTACAACGGGCACTGAATGCGCCCCAGACCATCACGCTCCCCCCACCGTTCTGGCGTCGCACGAACGACTGAGCTGGCTGGCGCATGTCACGCAAATAGTACTTGAACCCATCAGGACCATCCAGATTAAACTTTTTTTCATCAGAAAAACAGTGTATTGCCATATTCCTGCACGTAAAGAAAAATTGTTATCAAACTTACGACATTATAGAAAAGAATACAGGTCGAGTTACCTGGATTGAGTATATGCTCTTCAGCCCAGCTCATGCGTGCGGCCTTGTGAGCCACCGTGAGAGGCAGAGTGCGGTCCATCTCCGTCTTGATAGCCTTCCGCACCGACGTGCGCGAGCGGCCGGTTTTTCTTGATATCTCGTGGAGAGATACACCGCCGTCGTGAAGCCCGATGATCCACCAATGCTCTTGGTCAGTGAGGGCTTTGCCGCGGTCCATTCGAAAATGAAATGCTCCGATCAGCAGCAGACGCCACCAGCCAGCCAGCAACAACCAGCTTCCGCCATACGTCCTTCCTCAGTTTAAGTACGATATTTTAATATAGAAGTTTGTATGGATTTCATAAAAGTGTATGTTTTTCCAGAAAAAGGTCTGGTACTATAGTTTTGTCGCTCCTGCCGAAACCGAGACTTTGTATACCAGCCCTACTAAGACCGTTGAATTCCCGGTCGTTAACACAAGCCCCCTCTTATAATAACAACAACATATCTAAATAACAGCTTCTGACAATGTGTACAAGCCGAGATATCGGCATAAGTATCCTCGAAAATTGGGGGTCCTAACGGTTTGGCGCGCACTGTATGGTGCACAATTTCGCATAAAACCCCTTTGTGTAAGGATTCCATGCTTTTTTACGGCCGACGTAATTTTTCGGATAGCAGATGCTTGTATCTCACATTACGACTGCTATTTCCAATAGATTTGCTTCTCGTGGCAAATTTTGATTCAGCGTGTTACTTCTGGGATAAGTACGATCCTACGAAAAACAGTTGGCTACATTTGTGGCCCAAAAATTTGATTTCACAGGATTCAGACAAGAGTCGGTCTGCTTTAATATCACCTGGGTTCTGCCTATATAAAAATCCCGTAGTCTTCAAGTGCAACCGCCTCGGATAGGTTTCTTCTCACTTTCCAACTTGCCATCAATTAGCCGAGGGGGTGACGGACCAAAGTCACGTCACATTCCAACCCCTGTAGTGCATTGTGGAGTTTAAGAGGGCGCGTGGTGTGGTATTAGTGGGCACCTGGCATAAGCGACTTCCGAGGTTGTTAACCGCAATTAAGTAGCTGCCTAATCCTGTCTAGATGCACGGAATCTGATTACATCCGTTTTGACGGCAAGCCGGAAAGTCAAGCATAGAGTAAGAGCCAGAAACCACTGTTCAAATGTCTATTGACTTAGTAAGCTAGGAGCAAGCATATCGGGGCTAAAAGCAGCAGTCCTACAACGCAAAAGAGAACGAATCGTCCGATTTGTACTGGGTCTCACGCTGAGATGCAGACATACGAGTGTTGAATGGAGCAGGGCGGGAACGCAGCTGCTGGCGCATCCGACACTGACGCTGGGCCCTGGCACGTTGCGTCCGAACACGCTCACCCATAGACTGGTACTTTGACATTACCATATCGTAATGGTCGCTGCCACGAGCTCGCAGAGGCATTAAGCCTACGTGAAAGGTTGTAAGAGCTGCACAAAGCCGAGCGACACTATCGAATCGATTTTCGTTCCACTTGAAGGTAGCGTAGGTTGCTTTCCAAAGCATGCACATTCGACCGAAAAAGTTCTCGACGAGAACACGATCCGCAGAAACTGTTCTATTGCGGGCAATGTCGTCGCTGTTGAGGGTGCTGCCCCCGTGGCTGCTTTTTTGGTTGAATAGTTCGCAGCACTCGACCAACACCTTGGTACCCCTTGCCCACCAATGTAGCCCACATTTGAGGGAACTGAGTCGGTTCACCTCCTATTTCAGGAGTCGACCCGTCCTCCTTGCGTAGCATCTGGCGGTGGATGGAAAGTCGGTCGAGCATCACGTTAGGTTCGACGTAGATCCAGGCGAGTGATCGGAAACGCCAACCACAACACCTGGTGGCGCAACAGAGCGCTCGATCTTGAAGCCATACAGCTTGTGCTTAGCCGAGAAGTAAACCTTCTGCTCCGTAAAGCGACCACTGGGTCGATATGCCGGCTGGAACTTGACGTCGGTCGCGAAGAGAGCATGTGGATAGTTGGTGAAGGTGTTGCCAGCTTCCATCTGCTCCGACATCTTGACACGCTTGACAAGCTGGGCGTACAACACGGGCTCGATAGTCTGGATACCACGATGGACCATCTTCTCTAGCATATACATGCCGATGTTGAAGTCAACCGCATGCTTCTGCCACGTGTCGTAATGCTTCAACACTGTCAGCGTAATGAAAAGCGCGTATTTCCCGGACACAGAAGGTTTACGCCCTTGCGTCCACATAATCATTACAGCAGGCTCGACGAGTGCCCAAAGCGCACCCAGCTCGGGAGCAGAGAAGTTGGTCATGCCCTTGAGTGTGTCGTCTCCACCTACAGCTGTATACTCGGCAAGGGTAGCGGAACCGGAGTCCGACGCTTCTTCCTCCAAGTGGCGAGCAACATCGCCAAAGTTTCGAGGCTCGCGACAAGGTTTGAGGTCTCGTCCCCCCACTGGCGGTTAAGGCGCTCGATGACTTGGGTGGCGGTGCTGGGCATCCTGAGTGTCATATTTAAAGTGAGGCAAGACCCTGTCATTGAGGGCCCGAAATTAACTGGCTGGGATTTTGCGAATTTCGCATACTCCATAGATAATACGATCTCTCACTTGTTTCAAATATTTTTTTCTCGAAATGATGCTCCCTTATTATGTATATCTGATTTTTACTGATGCAAGCTGGTTGCATTGAAAGTGATATAGTTAGACCCCAAAATATCGCAGCTTAGAATTATTATGGTATTATAAATCAGAAACGGTATTGTTTGCGCCATATAGTATTGTATCGTAAATAACACCGGTATCCAAGGTACATATACATAATTTACGAATATTTCACCTTTTTTAGCTTGTGGCTTATTTAGATTCCCACGCTCTATTTTAGACTCAGATATGCTCTGGTGATTAGCAACAGAACCAGAATTCTTACTCGGACTCGGAACCGATTTGTAAGTAAATAAGCCAGAAAATCACTTTCAAACTCATCGATCTATATAAATTTAGCGAACTAGCTGTGCGTCTAAGCCTCCAGCATGGGTGGGTGAATCGTAAGTAGCCGCCAAGAACTATGAGGCATCTGGTAGTTATGAGAAGCTAACGTAAATTCCCGAATAATACCCTCATCGAGTAACTGTAGTGGCGCCAAGGCAGGCACCATCGCCATCAGACACATCGCACGCAGAGAATGCGACAAGGAACTCATAACGGGCAGAGCTAGCATGTACGGGACGAGGTCGAGCATACTCGACCTCATTATACTGCATACTTTAAAAAGCATTAGCTCAGCGAAACTAACACAAACCACTGCATTCAATACAGAATTCATTTTTTTCCAACTAGCGCACGGATTCTCACGCAACAAGGGTCGCAAGACACTACAGTAACCTCAAAGTAACCCTAGAGTAACCTCACTAGAATTCAAGTACTTTTGTACGTACCGGTAGCAGTACTTCGAAGAAAACATTAATTCTAAAATAAATATCCTATAACGTCATACGGCCATACTGCCATTAGTTGAAGATGGCAGCATATCCTTATCTTTCTTCAGATAAAATCCATCGAGAAATCCTAGTATTACTGCGTCAGCTGTAACTGCCTCCCACCAAGTTCCTAGACGTGCGGTCGAATACTTCTGTACAAAGCATCGAACTCAAAGGTGACGTTGTGCGCGATATGCATTGATGTTGGTAGTGATAAAAACTAACTGTAACCATTAGTAAAAAGTAACCTTTTGTCATTTGATGAGGGAACTATTAAATAGTACCCCGGGTATTATTCGGGAATATCCGTTAGATAGAAGACATACAAGTGTCTATTTAGCTAGGTAAACGCATGAGGCGGCTGTGGACTCTGTATCTAATTCAGGCGAGGTGGGTATTCCAGCGAGAATGGCCACTCCAATTAATGAGCAGAAATTGCGCCATAGTCCGTTCTGAACCCTGTTTTGAGGATATTCAAATCCGATTAAGAAGGTAATAGAGAGTGTACATTCTAGCCGCATTTCACAATAATAAGTGCCGTGTATTACTACGTCAGTGCTGGACCGCTGAGCACCCATCGTTGCCTTTCTCCGAAGACAATCTCCAGTACAGAAGTCCCCCTCAATAAGCGCAGGGGGTCAGCTGACACACTTTCAGAGGAACTCAGTGCAGATCACTAAGATCAGATATGACAGGGTTTAAAATCTCCGAGCTACGATAATTGTGGGGACTTCTGTACATATCCATGATTGCTTCTGCGTAAAAGTCATGACGGACGGGAGCTGGGCGGGTGTACATCGACAACGTGAGTCTTGAGTCGGTATCTCACCTTGTCAATATGCGTCGGCTGCTGGGTGTTCACGCGACGCGACTGGCAATCATGGACTCAATGATCGAGAGGTTATGGTAGACTACCATTGGTAGCTGCGACGAGCCACTCTGCGTACAGAGGTACGGTACCAAGAAGAATACGGTACAGTACAGTACCGTACTGATACGGTACGGTATAGTACGCGGTAATACAATACCGGTACCACATCGCTTGCTGCAATATCAAACCCCAAGCTCAGGCAAAATTTCTGCGCCACGGCAGGAAACGCAGAGAGAATATCTCAGAGATCGAGCAACCTTCGTGGAGCCTTTACATGCAATTGACGGTGCAATTTGCACCGCAAAGGGCCCCAATTCGGCGTGCACTTTGTGAGTGTTTCGTTGCGATGAATCTGTCAGATGGCGTTGTGACCACGTGACTTATGTACATGGTGGTACTGTATCGCGTTTCTCCGGTGCTAATGGTCTGAAACGCAGCATGTTCCGATGTCTGCAGCTGCGGACACCTAAGGCAGCCTACATGTTTCGTACCAGTGATATTTTATTGTAGTTTAAAAAAAAACTAGGTACAGGATGTGAGAGGAGCGCTCGACGGTCGATCACAAAACTCTCTGATAGAGGCTGCAATCCAACGACAGACGGACAAAAAAAACACGAGGATGACCTATCTCCTGCAAGTTCAATGCCACACGCCCTGCGGACTGTGAGTGGGACCCAATTTGGAAGCAATGTTTTTAAACACGTTTCAATACTTCACACGAATGATCATGAGGCAAATTGAATATAGCATATATTTTACCTCCAATATTGAGTAATCCTTCTATGTAAAAAAAAAAAACTGTCATGAAATAGGCAAGTTTTTGCTTCAGATCTTGTGTGTAACGACGACTTCCCATCAAAAGCCGTGCAAGGCAAGCACACGACCTCAACGAAATCTGCCGAGTTCACCGAATAACATCCGCTTAAGTCAGCTCACTAGAAGTGAATGCCTCCCCGAGATTCTTTATAAGAACCCTCGAGATGTCGGACGGAAAATCGCCGAGGCATTCAAATGGTATTGGCAATTAACGAAACCATACGAAAGTCTCTAAAAAGATTGTCGCTCTTGGTTGTGCAAGTTGCACACAGCGTATGGTACGAAAACACTTGCCACGCACGAGGGAGCTGATGTAGAGGGAGCCCATGTAGAGGTAGAGCCTCTGCCTTCGGACACGCTCTGGGAAGAAAAATCCCTGCGCAACTTCCACATCAACGCGACAAGCTCCCCTGCCCTCTTTCTGAACAAAGCCAGTGTGCAGTTCGTAAAAGGATTTGGTTGAGTTGGCAAGCTCGCTGAAGGCTGCAGCCCGACAGGAACCTTCGCTCAAGAGAGTTTTGGAGCTCATTCAGCAATTTGCCGAGCCAAGCAAACGACATTTGCTAATTGGGAGCTCGCTTCCAATACTACCTGACACCTTTCAAGCTTCTCGCAAGTATGCAGCTCTCACGCATCATCGCGCACATTGCGCTTGCTGCGGCGATTGTCGCCTCGACGACGTCGACCGCTGACGCCGCCTGGGGCTGGATGACCGAGAGCACCAACGACGTGAAGACCGACAACGCCGTTGAGGCGCTGCACCTCGAGCGTAACCTGGGCGCTGGTGGAGGCCTCCGCGGCTCGCAGGCGCAGAACACGCCGAGCGAAGGCAACCAGGACGATAACTACACTGGTCAGAGCACCCCGAGCCAGGGCAACAACGACCAGGGCGAAGAGGGCCAGCACGAGCAGAAGGAGGAGGGTAACCACGAGCAGAATGAGAAGAAGGACGAGAAGGACGAGAAGGATGAGAAGGACGACGATGACCACAAGCAAAAGGAGGAGAACGACCACAACCAAAAGGAGGACGAGGACCACAAGCAGAAGGATGACAACGACCACAACCAAAAGGAGGACGAGGACCACAAGCAGAAGGAAGAGGGTGATCACGAGCAGAATGACGGCCACCAGAACCAGGATGATGGCCACCAAGACAACTCCAACGGTTCGAACGACACCCCGGAAGTCCCGACGCAAGAGCAGCCGACTCCGACGCCTACTACCCCTGAGGTGCCGACGCAGGACGTGCCCCCGAAGCAGGGTGTGTCGCCCTCGCCCGAAGTTCCAACGCAGGAAATTCCTACGCCTACACCAACTACTCCTGAAAGTCCGACTGACGAGCGCAACCTGCCCACCCCCACGCCAACTAACCCTGGCAAGCAGGTTCCCCCTCCTCAGACCCCAGGTGTGACGCCGCAGATACCGGTTCAATATACCCCGCCGACTCCTGAGACCCCTGCTGTGACGCCCGCTGTGACGAAGCCGCACACCTCGGACTGCGCGTTCTAAGTTCGATACATGTCATCTATGACCAGGCTGAGTGCTGAGATCCGGATTTGTATACATTAACACTGTAAAATGTGTTTTCGAATGAAAGATTTCACTTTCAGTTCTTTTATAGTAGTAATGCTTATCATTGTTAATTTCTACTGCTTGTAGTCCTTGTGTAGTGCGAAAATATTGCTTACATTTAGGCCTAATAGTAATAGTTGTAATCGTCAGAAGCCTCCCTCGTCCACTGGCAAGAGGACAGCAGTGGTTTCACAACTAAAGGTACCTGCTTAAACACTTGTTGAAGGGTATTGAGTTTAAAAAGACTGTAATTCAATTGGTAAGGTGCATTACTTTCCGCACGGAGGTAGTAAAAAAATTTACTACTAGTATTTTAGATAGTTGTACGTCGAAGTACGGAGTGTTCTGCGTGTACTTTGATTCTGTAGCATTCAGTGAATGCCATTCATCGACAGCAGTCTGCAGACTGGCCCAGCATTGTAGCTTGCACTGAAAGTGAATATTATATCCGTCGATTAAGAACATAAAGCGTAAATTGCATTACGATCATTTTGCTAACGACCCCATCCGACGGATGGGCATCATGAAAATACTAGCAGCGACTAAGGATCCCCCTTTCGGAGTTGCCAACCTCGCACTGCTGCCCAGCTTTGTCCTCTTGGCAGTGGACAATCCCGTGAGACGAAGATTACAAGAGGACTTCTACTCAAGTCGTCAACCGGACAGTGTAGGGAGATAACTGGGTGGCAGCTTAGGAATCGTGCAAGGATGAAAGCAACTAAAGTGATAAGTTATCACTTTAGTTGGTTATCACTGATAACCTCGATCTGTTCACTGTCAGATCTGGGCACATGCAGATTTTGCCTAAGAATCCCTCCAAGAAGAAATACGTGGATGACGTCTTTTTCGCTGAATTAGCGCATTCTGACGGTTGTACTATGAAATGTGCGAAATGTTAAAAATGGGTACTACAACTTATATAACAAAATGCATGGTGACTTTTCCCCATAGTTCCTACAGCTTGTTGCGCAATACTCAGCATCCTAATTACCAGTCACAGCTTTTGCCAATACAATAACGTAAAAAAATGAATTGGTGCCTGTGTTTAGCAATAATAAATACTACCAGTTTCTACCAACTGTTTCTTCAAATTATGCATAGGAGTTTTTTATTGTCAATAATTGGGTCAATTGTTTTTTGTATTGCAGAACCCAATATTGTTTTGCATAGCAAAATGTTTCCGACCAGATTGAAGTACTGACGAGCTTGCAGTTCCTCATCCATCGCGTAGTTGCTAATTCTACCTCGGCGGGGCCCCTTTGCTTGCGTCAGTGTGCTAAAGTCCCCTTCAACTGTGTGCGCCCGGTGAAATGCTGCCCTGGCCGACAGCAAACTGCGACAACAAGTCAAATTTGCTACTGTCAATAGCGATTCGACGACGGTCAGAACTAGAAAGTTTTTTCTTCTCGAATTGAAGTCCCGGTGATCTTCAACGGTTTCAAGGCATGAAAAATGTGCGCCACTCTAGCGAGCTTCACTTTCGAATGTGCGACCCGAAGCCCGGACAGCGCACGAGACTCCATTTCATGTTTGGGGTAAGGTGACCGGGCGGGTTTGTACGGACTGACCCGGATCTAACCAACGTATCTGTGTTTGATATCTTCTTCGGTCAAGGAAACTACACCCACAACCAACACACGCCGGCAAGGTCGGTTCTTGTGTGCGCCCGGACGTTTCCGTTCTATTCCATGAGTGTACTCTACGTGCAAAGTCGCTATCAGCGGTCTATTATCTATGTACTTGAATAAAATAGGATGAGCCGTACAAGCGATCCGGGACGACTTCGTCGTTTTCCCAATGTGATTCGGACAGTGAAGCTGTCCAGCTCGGGCAGCCAAGCGGCCTAAATACTCGTCACCTCGACATGCCATCCCCCCGCGACTACATACATTGTTCTCGGGTCGTGACTACGTCCACCGCCGCGTTATAGAGGCAGCTACGCATCGCTTGGCGAGTTTCAGCCCCGTTCTGACTCGAACAGTCAACATGGGGCTTCTAGTGCGGCCTCGAGCCAAACCACAGTCACCGATGTGGTTCACCCGCTCACGAAGTCCAAGGTACTTCAACATCCAGATAGTCCACGGTTATGGAACAGTCCTCGGGATCATCTCAGCGTCTTGGAGAGCGCGTCTCGGACACGGACACCTCTCTACTAGCTACCACTTCGTGTACTTCTATAGTGGCCACATGGACACCGCAGTGGCCAACTCGCCACGAACTCTTGTTAAGTCATGTAAATCCTGAGGCTATTCCGACCTGGTTTGCAAATGCCTACGAGTCGGACGGCTACGACACCGAGGCTCTCGAGTTGAACGTGTCGTCTCCTTCGAACGTGAAGCCATCATCGACGAGATCGGTATTCAGTTCCCCGGGGTTCATGCTTATCAACGAGAGTTCTAGGTCCAACCACGCAGGGACGAGTGGAGGCCTGAGGGATCGTCAACGATAACACCGCATTGATACCTGGAGAGCTTGTCCTTCTCGCCTGTCGACGTAGGCCGCAACGGAGGAGTCGGTTGTGGTTACAAGCAACGGTGTAGCGCTGTCTCCTGTCTAAACGCCAAGAGTAGCAGGTTTTGTAGCCAGCTCAACTGTTCCTTCGCCGGTACTTACGGCAACGGCCTCGATGCGAGCTCGGCTCTTGCGCACAGGAATGCGAGGGTTGTTAGCTACAAGTAGTATTCCGGCAGGCGAGGTAATTCGTAGGATATATATTAGGTCTCTGACGAGTTTGGTCACGCCATAATCTGACACTTTGGTCACGGGACCAAACAGGTTGGTCACTTATATCCACGTGTTCAAATATGACCTAGGTCGCGCATGATCATAACGTTAATGAGACAGCGTAAAGCAAGGAGAGAGGACGGCATGGCAGCTAATAGTCTTTATGCACATCTACAAATTTAAAGCCGAATCCACTAAGATGCTCACGTAACCAACCGACTGCTACTTTACGAAGGGGTGCACCTTCACCCAGCTTGGGTTTAGATCATTGCCAGAGAAGGTGTGGTCAGAACGTTCCAACGGGTTAAGCCCGATTATTATTGGGCCGGCCTGTACGCCGACGTGGAGAAACATGTGAAGTCGTGCCCGGATTGTAGTTCAAGCAAGAGCCGCCCACAGCTACGTGGTTACTCACCTGGCAACGTGCTCGCCGAGCGTCCGTTCCAAATCCTCTCTATGGACTTTGTAATACCGCTACCGAAGACTCGCAGGGGCAACACGGAGTTGCTACTGTTCCAGTGCTCATTCACTGGTTTCGTTATCGCCAAAGCTATGTCTGATATCCGCGCTCAGCGTGGCCCAAGTGTTCGAAGAGTGCGTCTACCGAAGGTTCGGAGCGCCGTCGTTGATAAGACACGACCGAGACCCACGGTTCATGAGCGAGGTCTTCCAGGCCTTCACAGATATGATACAGTCAAGGTCTCGAGCCACTTTCATTTATCGGCCACAGGCCAACGGTCAACAAGAACGCTCGGTGAAGTTGGTGATGGCTTCCGTGCGTGTGTACGCAGAGGATCCTCTCCAGCAAGATTGGGATGAAATTGCGGAGAAGTTGGTATTTGCTATTAATACCTCTCAGGACACCACAAGGAAGGAGACGCCGTTCTACCTCGTTCACGGTTGGGACACGCAGACCACGCTGCGAGCGATGACGTCGTCCCTCAAGCGAGGACCCGGCAGACAGTCAGACGCACTAGCGTGGCGACGGGATGTTAATCGACAACACGAGATTGCTCTGACTATGGCCAAGGACTATCAAGCAGCTGAGAAGCAACGACGGGCCAAGGAACATAACGAAACACTTAGTCAACTGGAGAAAGTGGCTGTACCGCGCCAAGATGGAGAGGAGCGCTCGGCTGACGGCCCAGAAGCTTCATTGAGTACCATAGATGCTGTGGAGTCCACCGAAGTCTCTTTTTGAGATTGGAAGTCGGGCGTGGCTCTACATGGAACGCGTCAAACCTGGATTAACCAAGAAATTGGCTCACCGATGGCATGGGCCTTTCCGAATCAAACGGAAGGTAGAAGAGTTTGCGTACGAGCTACCCGGTTGTGCACGTGTCGAGACTGAAGGCGGTGAACGAATTCCCCAGTCGACCGAGGACTCAGCTGACGCACAACATGACCGACGAATCGAGATTGGATTTCAATGAAGAGTTGCTGCCTGAAGACAGCTGGGAACCAGATCGCCTCGCCGGTGAGTTTGAAGTCGAGGCATTCTCGACGACCAAATGCTGCTGTCAACGAGTACAGAACGATCGGTACGAAAGTTCAAAGTCAAGTGGGTCGGATACGACGAACCGACATGGGAAACAGCATCCAATCTATCATGCGGTGGCCTGTTATACGACTATTTGCGAGCTAAGAAGTGTGACCGACGGCTGCGGATGGTTCAAGTCGCCGACGAGGATTAGCGTGACCAAGTCACGTATGAACTGTCCACAGGGCGGTGCAGCCTGTGGTAACAGACGAAACCAGTTACTGCACCAACATTTGTTTATGCATTTGATGAAAACGTGAACAAGATTACGCTACGGAAGATGGATTAAAAGAAAGAAGACATGAACGCGTGTGAAACAACGACTACTGAAAGTGAATGCTCGGGGGTGCCGTCTGAAGTTTGGCGCGGCACAGGCGAAGTGCTGAGACCAGCAACGAAACTTCAGCTGGACGTCATGCGATCAGCGGCGTCAGCTAGCAGCCCAAATGAGGAGGGACCACCACTATCCTTCTCTTCTTCGTCTGGAGGAGACGCGTGGGCGACTGGTGGGACCTCAGAAGTGGACGAATCATCGTCACCACCGCCAGCAGATACAGCAGCAGCTGGTTGACGAGGAGAGCCCGTGACCGAGAAGAAACGACTCTGCCAATCTGGAACGAGCTGAGCAGGTGTCAAGCTCGGGTCAGCCATAATGGCTCGACCGATAGTAATGGGGTCTGCAGTGCGAGATTAAAAGTTTGGCGCGTCATGGTGGCAAGGAACGTACGTGATGTTGTACGGGTGGTCGAATGTCACAAATACCCAAGCCGCACGCCGTGGTTGACGACGCTTCAGAGCCGCAGCCTCCGCCAACCAGTCGGTAGTCTTCGGTACGAGTGGCAAAGCCTCGACTGGGTATGAAGGGACGAACGGCTCAACGATCAACTCGGGGCGAATGAACGAATGGCGAGGCGCGGTGACGGACTCTAGACACCACTTCATGTACTGGTCTTGGTACACATCACGGAGTCGATCCGCGCGGTTGTTACGTTGAGAGAGAAGCAACCGCCGCAGAGCAGCCTTACTCTTCAAAAGAGTTCGGTCATGGTTGGATCACTTGCTTCCCTCGCAAAACCCTTCTCGACGGCACCAGCGAGTATCCAGTGATATCGCTCCCAAAGCGCGAACCCGAGATCTGGCTTGGGACCGTCGCCGCGGAAGTTTGCCCAACGTACCTTGATGCGTGTCTCGTACGGAGCGCGCTTGGAAACGTGAGCCTTGGGATCAAAACCGGCTATGTCGAAGAGACACGGTTCCTCTGGTAAGAGTTGACGCAAGATCTGCCACGGATGATTGGGATCCTCGTAGTCGAAGAACGCTCTCAGGCTCTCGATCGTCACGCGAATAACTACGTCGCCAGGCGTCGGGTCCGGTAAAATCCTGCTCAAGACACGCTCGAAGCAACTCTTGGCTCCAGGAGCAGTGAATGGCATGCCCAAGTATGGTTGGACCCACGGTGGAAAGCTCGTGGATGGTAAGACTGCCGGACGAGGGCCTTGGACAACTTGATGACTCATCGGCAGAGGTTGAGCCGGACTGGGATCACCATAACGAAGGCGTGAGGTGTATGTAGCCACGATCGTTCGACCGGGCCCGGCTTCTTTCGGAAGACACGATGCGCGGCTACGAGCTGACCCTGGAGGCGGCAATCGACATTGAGGAGAAGTTGGCGGCGATGGTGTTCTACGGAGAGGTGTAGGAGAACGAGATACCGGTGGCGTCCCTTCGTCTGCCCCTGGACGGCCAGTATCAACCGGGGGACCTTCGCCACCAGGAACATCAGATCGTGCAGACGAGGAAGCGTCTCCAGCACCACCAGCTAAACTTGAACCCTCGGTTGGGGCAGGAACAGCTTCTTCGCCAGCAGTATCACCAGAAGAGTAGTCGAACGAGGGCTCATCTCTGCGAGAATCATCTCCAGCGTCCTTTCGAGAACGCCCGCCGTTATCGTCGACTGCCGTGGGAATACTAAAAGGCGATCGAAGGATCGCGCGGACCCTCGTCATCAGACGAATCGTCTTCGTCGGAGGACGAACCACACGGAGACGTTACGCCCGAGGGCCTGTGGGTAGCCGACAACGAAGAAGTTTGAGCGGAACGAGGTTGATCCCCATCATCGTCATCAGGGCTAAACAAGGCGATCAGATCGTGAAATGTAATGCCCTCATCTTCGTCACCCGGTACAGCCAACGGGGTCGCTTGGGGAGGTGGTGAGCTTGGAGGACCTGAGTCCGGAATCTCCTTGGTGACGGATGAAGCTTCGGCTAAGGGTGCAGGAGCTTCAGGAACAGTCTCCCCACCTGTAGGAGAGGGAACGGGATCTCGCGTGCCCTTCTCAGCGCTCGGTGCCGCCGGGGGGCTGTCCTCTGGGCTACTGGACATCTCTACGTCAGACGTAAGGTCGATGAGCTCCGGTGGACGATCATCCTTGAGGACCTTGGAAGCAGAAGGCGAAGCTTGAACGGACGAAGGAGGTGAAGACACAGGTGTAGCCCGCTTTCTAGACATCGACTGCGACCAAGACCTCGAACGACCTGTAGACGACGTCGTGGGAGACGGAGATCGGGAGCGCGACTGCGACTGCGACTGCGAGCGAGGACTTGTGAGACGCGAACTTTGACTTGATCGGGAACGAACAGATGACTGGGACCCTGGACGAGTCTTCCGACGCTTCTTTTGCTTCCAAGCTTTCGGTTTGTGCAACTCTCGGCGACCAGGCTTGGGACTAGAAGACTCGGCCGTAGCGTCGTCACCGAGACCAGCAGCCGACATCGCAGAACTAGCCTGATCCGTCGGGATCGGAGGCTTGTCTTCGGAGAAAGAATCAGAATCGACACCAAGGTCATTGTCTGAGTCCTCTCCACCCGGTCGGATTCGCTTGTGGAGCTTCCCGTGAGCGACTTGGTGAACGGCCCTCGCCAGAGCTGCTGGTACAGCGTGTGGATCCGATGAACCCGCGGCCTCGGCTTGAATCCTCTGTAGAGCGACGAAAGTCTCTTGGTCGAGCTCCAGATCAGCGAGGTTCAGCTCGCCAGCTGTCATACCTGTCACCAGTCATGACGAACGAACGTTAGTAAATGAGCAATCGGTGGAGGCATCAACAGACGGCCAGTACCTTGCACAGTCAGTACTAGTATTTCTGGATCCATACCAGCGAGGCTAACGTGACTACGGAGGGCACAGTTGATGTGGAGAAGATGAGTGTTTCGCTTCTGGAGGTCTTCGAGCGAATGCGCGGTGTCGGCATCAACAAACTTGCCCTTCTGAGCCTTGATCAGAATGGCATGAAGCTGACGAGTTTGCTCGGTGTTGGCAGCAACAGCAGCCTTGAACGCTTCACGCTCCTTAGCAAGTCGCCTCTCCAGAGCGTGGATGACGGCATCTCGCTCAGCGACTTCGGCTCGCGCCGATTCCAGGTCTTGCGTGTGAAGGCCTGTCGATTCCTTCATCTTCTGGAGAAGTGCGTCGACGCGAATGTTAGTAGCTCTCAAACGTCTGTTCTCGGCCTCGAGTGGCTCAACTTTGGAAGACGAGATTTTGAGAAGCTGTTCCGCGCTTTCGCCAGCCAGCATCTGCGGAACGACTGAGCGCTTGGCCGCAGCAGCATCCGCCTCAGCGGATCTGAGCCGAGCCTCTAGCTCAACAATTTGGCGAGGAAGATCCGGTAGCGAATCCGGAAGAGGCTGAACGGCAGCCAGCACGTCGTCGAATCCCACAGCAACGTTCAAACGACGCTGAGCGGCCACATCGGTGTGAAGAGGAGGTGAGACGTGAAGCTGGACTTGGTGACGAACTATCGCGGTCAGGTATGGAAGCATCGACGTCATCATCTGGTCTACCGACGCTTCGGAACTCTCGGCGAGCATGGCCTGCAGCGAAGCCTCGGTGACGGGTGCTGAAGCGTCAACTGGCACCGGTGGTGCTGCTGGTGGCTCAGCCGGAACTTCAGTCGCAGCAAGAAGCGCTGGAGGTGCTTCCGAAGGCGCGGACGACGCTGGAGCAGGATTCATCGGAGCTGACGTTCCGGGCAGTGCTGGTGGCGCGGCGTCTGGAGGTTGCTGAGTGTTTGAATGGTCGGTGTCGCCCTGACGAGATTCACAGAGACGGATACGAGGTGATGAGCGCAGGGACGAGGATTGAACGTGAAGATGGGACAACGTACCTGCAGACGTTCATGTTCCCGAGCACGCCGTGGGACCAGGGCCTTGAACGCCCTGTCGATGGCTCGGTTCAAGCCTCCTTTGGTCATCGTGGGACCCGGGGTGAAATTCGAAGAATGAAGTAGTGTCACAACGGGCACCAGTGTCGCGGCTTCCATCGCGACAGGGGCAGTTGTGGTGTAGTGATTTCTCGGAGATCGCTTAGACCATCAGCGAGCAAGGACGAGACTATCTTCAAGTTGTTCAAGCTACAAACCCTCGGTCATGTGACAGAAAGCGACCTCGAGGTGCGAGAGACTCGACTCAGTCACTACCGAAGACTCGTCAGCGCTCCATAATGACCAAGATGCCGTTCAAGGCAGGCTGTCCTTATTATTAATAATGGGACTGGCCGCATTCGCATTCAGCGGACAAGAACTGACGGCCACGGTACGAAGACTCGGCGGCCGTTGGGAGCGACGTTTGGGAAGGGACGACGACTGTTTGAACGCTCGGCGATGGTTCAGGAAGACTCGTTGAGCTCTGAGGAGTCGCTTAGCACGCGAAGTGGTCCATAACGGATCGTAGTTCACTTGATATTTGTATATTTGATTAGGATTGCATATTAGGATATGGCCCG
>QOKR01001000.1:0-16265 GCA_016880985.1 Phytophthora idaei | reverse complement strand
GTGCAGCCATTGACAATGCCGCAGCATCAGGCCATTTCGAAGTGTTTCTCTTTCTACGCCATCCCTGTTCTCAGACATGCACGATCCAAACGTTGCAAGCGGCGTCTGGCAATGGATCACAGCAGATACTCGCTTGGATTCGTGCCAATTATCGTGCACTTCGAAACGTCAGGCGTGAATAACGTTTTCCGAAGTACAACAAGAAATCACTCCACGTAACCGAACTGCAGCGTCAAGCAAGAGTCTAACATGTGGTTGATGTATCGAGAGTTTGCTTCTAAAAGATATTGAACTGTTGTAACAATAAACATAATTGTTGCAACTTCTGACAGAATTAGTTGATTCTAGAATATTTTCTCCTTAACACTTTGTGAAGATCGATGTAGCGATACCAGTATTAAATAATAATACTGACGAGCTGGGTCTCACGCTGCCATGGTTGGTTCGACTAAATCAGTACAGCTCGAAGAGCTATCCCAGCTGCTTCTTGGTCTCCATCTGAGGGATTTGGCTCTGGCGACCGAACTAGGCTTCTTTGCGTGGTGTCACCGTCGCAGCGGGACGATCGTGCCAGGATGAGCTCTGTTGTACGTGTAACTCAACTTGCGGACAACTATCCCTTCAACAGATAATTCAAAACCGCACAGGAGTCCTTGCTCAGGTTGCGCTGCATGCAACTTTGAGCGATGAAACTCTGAGTCAGCACCGTGCCGTTGTATGAACACTGCATGCCAAGTTGGCATCCAACCGCAATGTCTTCGCTGCAGTTTTGGCCGGTCTGCGCGAGGAGCGCCTCGATAACTCTGCATAGAGACTACCCGGTCTCGTCTTTGGCGCACACGTTTAACAGGGTTGCGGGCGTAATGCCAGCCGTGCCGCGCGTGGTGAGCGCAGATGGCTACCGTCCATCACCTAGAGATCCAGTGGTTGGTAATTTGCAATGAATGGTCATTGAGTCTCACTCCAGCATTTCCTCCCGGGTGTCCACGGCATTTTTTTTATCATTCCTACACCACGATGAAAGGCCGATTTCTCGTCAATCCATTCAAGGAGCTCAACTTGTCCGCAGAGGACCGAGCTCAGCTCGAAGACCTGGCTAACCAGTGTATCACAACCAACCTCGAATTCTGCACCAAGTTCAATGCCAACAAGCGCAGAGTGGACACGAATCGATGGAAATTGCTCAAGGAGGGCGAGAAACTCAAGGTTTACTCCGAGCGATCAGGAGTGACTACAGCTGCGGTTACTCAGGGCAACGAACCGACGGGATCGGGTCTACCAATGCTGCTCTGTGTAGGTACGATGGAGGGAAAGCTGGACGATCTCATGTTCGGTGTCATCAATGAAAACCTCGAGACGATGCGAATGAAAGCTTCGTACGTGGAAGACTTCAGTGGCGCAGCTGTACTTGACGACGTGGTTGTGCCTACGGAGGAGAAACCCTTCCAGTCGCTGGTGGTCAAGTGGATGGAGCTGGACATTCCCTTCCGTTCGACCAATTTGGTCAAGAACCGCGACTACGTGTACCTGGAAGGCACAGGTTACATCAGAAACGACCAGAACGAACGTATTGGCTATCAACTGCTGCACTCGGTGAGCTTTGCACAGACCCACCAGCTCCCGAATCGAGTACGTGGCAACATGTCCTTTGTCGGATTCTGGCGCCAACGCGGGCCCAACACGATGGAAATGTACGCCACAAGCGTCATGGACCCGGTCGATAACGGGTTCATCCGCAAGCTTGTTGTCCAAAACATGGCGAGTGTGTTCCTGTCCACACTGAAGTACGCTTACTGCGGCCAGATGCGCAAGCTCATGTACATGCTAGACAAGAAGTACGCGGAATCGAGATTGCGCGGAGCACCAAACAAAAAGAGAATCTGTGTCACGTGTTCGTCGCCCGTGAGTAGTCGCCGTCTTGGCGACTTTGGCAAGAGTGATAGCGCGTGTCGATTGTGCTTCGGCTTCGTGTGTACCGCGTGCAAGATCTCTCGGAAGTTGAGCTTCGCGGACCCCGATCTCCTACTGTCCCAGCGTAAGGTGACATTCTGCACAGCGTGTATTAGCGAAGTGACCAGCATGAGCTCTATCGACGTTGCTCGCGCCCTGATTGCGGCTCGAACGATCCAACTCAGTGAACGAGCCAGCATCATGAGGACTTTGTCGTCGGATGACACTGGCGTAAATTCCTCCTTTTCTAGCGGTCATTAGGTTAGACCTGGTAGCCCGTATCCAAGGTACAGGCTAACGCTTTAATGATATGTGGCTTTGGCCTGTAATAGACCCTTGTAAACCCCGAAGTGATATGATACAGAGCTTCAGGATACAATGCGACTTGGGACCAGGTGTGGCCAGTGAATAAGCTGCTGCTGTTGTACGTATTTTTTTAAATTAAAATTAGCCCTTTCGTGAACGCGGGATTGTCACTTAGATAAAGTATACCATACAAATCAAGATGTTAAGACGCGAAAGGAGGCATTTTGCCCCCTTTCAATTGGCCACGGTACTACCCACCACCCTTTTTTTACTTTCTTTCATTTTTCTGATTGGTAAAAAAAACTTTTCACAGAGCATCACATATTATAAACAACGTCCTCTGATTGGATAAAACTCCGGGTGGCATGATGACATAAATCAACAGAGCCCGAGCCGAATCTCGTAAGATACCAGGTCCGACGTGAAAGATATCGCCGGCGCGTGGAAAGCGTCCAACAAGTAGCATTGGTGTCTGTGATTCTTGTGCGAATACTCGAGCATTTCTTAATGGCCGGTGAAAAGAAGCAACCGGGGCATCAAAACTATGTTTCTATACACCTCCCAGTGCTGGAGAGGGCCCGATTCTCCGACAAGAAACTGGCGCTGGTCGCACTGGTTGCTAGCGTTGTCGTAGCTTACAAAGAAACGTAGCTTTTATCTCAGTTTTACTATGTAAATGATATGTTGTATGTATATGTGTTTTAGAATATAAATTCAGGGCCACATAGAGGGCACATCATTGATGGAGAATTGCACGTGGCCAACAAGCACGACCAGTCTAGGCCATGAGCCAAACTCAAGCCCTTGAGTCTATGCCCGCTCACTCGAGCTCAGAATCGGTGCAGGATCCACCGGCATCGGTGCCGGCTGTACCACCAGTAGTGGAGTACTCGACCAGCAGCACCACAGTGCCGGACTCTGTGACAGACGAAACAGCAGTGTCACGAGACGCCCACGTGCAGGAGCCGGCTTTACCGGTTTCTGCATCAGTTGTCACTGCTCGAGAGAGCCCAGGACGCCCGCTGCTCATTCCGGCATTGTACGTTGACACACTTGTAGCCTTCCCGCCGGAGAAGGAAGGCTGGACAAAGCGCAAGAAAAACAAAGACAGGTACGTAGGCGCTTCCTACGCCTACGTACCTGCCATTGTTTTTCTACGCCTATCTTGTCGGTCGGGTTTGTCGAATTGTCAAAGGCGATAAGTTTCAGGTGCAATGGCTAGACACGCAGTACCAGAACAAAGGTGAACATTTGAATCTCAGCATGATTCAGCGTAGAAATGCTAACTACCGGTCGCTGTATGGTAGCTCCTCACGTGTTGAATGGAGCAATCTCTGCGCTGTTAACGAAGGAGAAAGAATTCAGATTGACAATGACGTGGAGAAGATGGAAGAGTGCATGGAGACGTTCGATCAACTGATGGAGCTTCCGACGACGCTAGCCGATGCTGAAGCTATCGCGAACATGCGCTTTGAGCCTGGAACTCAAAGCGAAGAACCTACAGATCTTTTCCGTCATCCGGACGGCACGACCACTACAAACTTAGAACCACACTCAAACAGCTATTTGAGCATTCAGCTTCGGCGAGTTTCTTCGCGTACATTTCAGCCTCCTTTTGGCAGCAAGTGATTGGAGGGACAAACAGCTATACACACATGCATGGTATCACACTTGCAAAACCTTTCTCGCTGGACGAGATCACGACAGTTCTCGGTATCCTGTTCTATATGGCACTAGTGTGTGAAGGCGAGTACAGCAACTACTGGGGTCAACAGGTGGAAGATGGTATTTTTGGAGGAAGCCCAGTCAGTCTGGATGGCGTGATGCCGCTACGCCGGTTTAAGCAGCTCCGACAAGCGTTCTGTTTCCGGTGTGTTGAAGTGAGCAATACCAGTGGTGATGAGGCAGCCAAAACCAGGCCTCTACCCAATCTTCTCAAGGTTACAGGGCCAAAATATGTGAATGTTGGACGAAACGTGGCGCTCGACGAAGCAAGAGTCACGTGCAGGTCGAAGTATGGCAAGTCGCTGATTATGTACAACCCTATGAAACCTAATGGCAAGTAACATTCTCGTATTTACATGCTCTGCTGTTCGACGACGTGGACTTCTCTAAACTTCCAACTACACTGTCAGAGCGATGTAACTGAACGATTGGCGGGTGCGACGACGCAGGAGGAGGCTCCAGCTTTGAGCGGCGAAATATCAGAGTCATCGTCAATGCGCAAGTGTGTACTGAAAGTAGTTCGGCCAAGGTATGGAACTGGTCGCATTGTCAACTCCGACAACTATTACACCTCCAGACAACTACTCAATGCAATGCGCCTAAAAAGATTGTACGGGCGAGGGGCTGTATGTAACGGGGTTACACGCAAGTGGCTATACGTAGCCACTTGGTTACATAGAGGGTTCTCGAACGTTGGTGTAAGACACACCAATGGTTACACTTTGCAGACCGCTGGCAGAATACCTTTCATATAGGATATCAGTTTTAGGAGGAAACCCAGTCCAGACATAAATCATAAATAACAGCTCTCATTTTAACCCAAAACGGCTTTTAGCTTTTCTTATTTTAGTAAAACTATACTTTCGTCCGAAAGTATAGTTAATCTAAGTTTAAGCAAACTACGCTTCCTCGTACACGTGCGCTAACGTGTAAGCCGAAGTAGTGGGCACAGAGTTGGCCCATTACAGTTTAAGTGGAAAGGTTATGTAGCATTATGCAGCATCCGGTTTGGAGGGGTAAAGTGCCCGACTTCGAAAACTCGTAGTGGTAGTACCTAGTATCAAAGGTGTACAGTACCGCCGATGAAGTACGAAATTTAGAACAACTTATGCACGGAAAGCTCGTTGATTAGCGATTGCGTGCCATGACATCGCAGAATACACTACCGGTAGTGGGGCGTTCTTGATGAATGCCTAGGTACTGGGAATGCACAGGATAGTAGAGGAATGTTTCCAAAGACGAGCGAATGGAATTGTGGCTCATGATCGCACTGATTGGATTTCGACACACTTGGACCTCGCCAAATGATCCAAGGCAATACATCACTGACGCCTGCCTCATCCACTATCTCGATGGCAAAGCTGATCATCGTCACTAACGAAATCATCGGCGACACTAGGGAAGGAGTGTTTCCTGTCGAATTCGATCCCGGGAGTGGTGCGCTACGACGATGACCACGCATTGGTTCAGGATGTGACCAACACACACTCATCGAGCAACACTTTGAGAAGTACCAGAGCTTCGTAGTGCACGACAGGCGTCAAGCCGACATGACTCGCTGGAAGCACGTCAAGTCTCGCAACGATATCCACGCTCATGTACGACGGGAAGACCCAGACAAGCTTCAGATTCTCCAAGACGGACAACATTCAGATACCCTGGACACAACGCACATGAAGGCCTCGTACGTACATGGTGTGAATTATGCCGCCATTTTAGCCTCGATATTTGTTCCCACCGTGGAAAACCCGTTCCTGTCCGTCGTAAGTGGATGCAGCGATATTTACCTCTGGAATCGACGAATCTCGTCAAGAACCGCGACTTTGTCTACATCGAATCGACCGGTATCTTATACTTCCTTAGCGGTGAACGCGTAGGTTATCACCTTATGCCTTCCCACCGGCACATCCGCTTCCTAACGTAGTGCGGGGGAACCTCTCGCGAGAAGGTGATCGGCAATCACTCTTTCAGTACGTTGAAGTCCGGTGACGAGTTGCTGCGTTTCCTCATGCTCCCGATCGCTACAGAATGCTTGTTATCTGCCACGAATTACGAGCCTTGCGACCAGGTGACCAAGTTAACGTGGATGATGTAGCGTCAACGCTCCGAGACGCCTCGCAGATCTCATTCCAATGTGAATGCACGCTCGACATGTACGAAGAGCATCAACAGAGAAAGACTGGGCAGTCTTGGGCGTATTACGGGTAAAATCGGCTTCAATACCGTGTGCTTGTCCTGCAAAGTTCGGAAGCGGGTGAGTACGGTCGCCCCGGACGGGAAGATGCTGCAGCCCAAAGTCACGTTCTGTGCCGGTTGTGTGGGGGAAGCGTCGAGGCTGAGCGCCCTGGCGGTCGCTCGATACATGGCCAGAGGCCCCGACTCCAGCAAAATGCTGCACGCTTCGTCGCTGCTAACGTCGTCAGGATCGACGTTAAGTTAAAGTGTCAAGTTCGTGCGCACTTAAGAAGGTAAAGTATGTGAATTTTCATTTATGACATCATACAAAAAGCAAGTAAAGTACATCCGTTTGCTGGTAAGCAGAACCGCAGAGCTCCCCTCGCCGGAGCGTCAGCAGTCTTCGCTCCAGCACAGTGGCTATCCAGTGCTGTAGGGAAGTATTCGACGCCGTGGGTCCGGTTGAACCTGGCATTATGTGGATTGGTGCTGACTTGCTGCGTCGAGTAAACTGCTGCACGAACCTGAAGCTTTCTCTATGGACTTCGCTGCTGCTGTATGTGGACGGACGCCAGCTTCGGCTTTGGGATGGAGACGCTAGAGTTCCTCAACATCCTGCATTCCCCAGTTTTATAGGTGTTCTCACCCATCTGAACAGCCTTTTTCTTCGTTGTAAAGACGCTCTGGGAGAATCTTTCGTCGGCGTCCGAAAACTACGACACCATCAATGCGATGGACGACAGGAGTGGCTGGACGATACCCGATGTTCTTGAACGCATCCGTTACCGGCTCGTGGAAGTGTATAATGATGAGATGATGTCGACAATGTCGACCCGAAGGAATGATGACGAACGGACAATGTGTTCGAAGACTTGGAGACTGGCGAGGTTCACAAGGGCTCAGACGATGCCGAAGCAGAGCTTAAAGATTAACGCTGAATAATTCCGTGAAGAAGGCGAGGGCAAGCGAATCCAGCTTGAAGGTTTCCGTCTACATCCGCATCGAGTTTTCGAGGACACTTTGGGTCTTGTGCGCATGTTCTTCATACGACTCCATCGAAGACATGAACGAGCGTCATCGGTACTACAGTATTTAGTACACACCGGACTGTCACGCGACAGTCTCAACACTGGCTTACTGGCCTTCCAAGCGTTATCTACCAACCCGTCAGAGGCACTGGAGTGTGCTAGAGCTGGACCACAATTTCGACGTTGTGAAGAAGCTCAAGCTGATCGGTACACAACGACCACGGAGCTTGAAGTTGCCACGTTCGAGGGCGCCAGTATTCGTACGGCTACGTTGGGTGCATCAAGAAGGTGTTTGCGGTGAAAAGGGCCACCTTCGAGGACAAGAGGGGCCTGGTGTTCTACCGCACTTGGCTGTCCGTGCTGCCTAAGCGCTGTACAATCCGATGACGTCTTGGTTACGAATGCGAAAGGCTCTAAGAAGAGTACATTGGGACTCGTGAATACCATGTGCGAGCATCGCAACGAGCATGTCCTGTCAACTACAAGCCTATCGTGCGTTCGGAGCGTGCCTAACAAGCTTCAAGCCAACCCGTTCGCCTGCAGACGCAAAGACTGAGGTGGAGAAAAACCTGGTGGAAGCCTGAGCTTGAAGAACTTGACCTTGATGTGGTTTAAGAAGCTGTTACCTTTGGAGTGCGTACGCTTTGGCACGCATTGAGCGCCACCGATCGGAACACTTTGCCCCCAGGATGTACAGTGTCGAAGGCGTACGTGTCGATGACATTGCGGCTGATCTGGCAATAGAAACCGATGATCTTGTGGCGCGCACGGATGGTTCCAGGAAGTGGTTGGGTGTTTGGGAAGTCGATGGAGTGGAGAAGCTGGTAGCCGACGCGGTCTCCGTTCGCGAAATGTAGAATGCCAGTTGCTTCTAGACAGACAAAGTCGCGGTTTTGAACCAGTCCAATCTGGTTAAGTGGCAGGTTGATCTGTGTCCACTTGACGGACACGGAACGGAAAGGGTCTTCGACGGTTGGTACCACGATGTTGGCTAGTACTGCGCCGTCGCTGTAGTCCTTGACGTACGAGGCCTTGACTCGCATGACTTCCTGCGTCGGGTTCACAGTGCCGAACATGAGGTCGTTCAACTCTCCCTCGAAAGTCCCCACTGCGAGAATGATCGGCATGTTTTTCTGCCAGCTATCTGTGCGTTCTTGAGCGGTAACCTCTTCGTCTTCAGGGGTATCGTTCCAGCGGTTGGATTGTTCTAGCAGATTCAGCTACTACTTTTTTCCTCTGATAACAATTGCGGAATGAATTCAAGATATCGATGAAAGGATGATAACGAGAGGCTGTCCAAGTGCGTGCTTTGGTCAGTTAGAGCGCCAATCCATCTTCATGGCAGCGTCGCAAGCGTATGGAGATCTACAGTCTGGGCGAGTCTTGAGTGTCAGTTATTACGGTAATCTTGGCTTGATCAGGAACCAGTCGCGTCGTGTACGAAGTGTCCTGCAGAGAAAATATGTGGGCTCACAACGTGAACTGGCACTGCAACACAATGCGAGGCGCTACTGAAGAATAAGTGGGAATGCTCAACGCTGCACATCGACAAGTATGCTCCTAGCGCTCACCTACGCTGTACTCCGCAAGTTGCAGCAAGATGAAGACGCAAAGTTTCTCCTGCAGTGATTAACTGAGAACAGATAACAAGGATGAACGGTTTCTAGAGAAGAATGAAGTGGGCACAAGTGAGTTGCGGCATGTGATGCAGGAACCTGCCAGTCTGTCGAGGAAAAACATGAAGAGAAGCTACTCCAAGCAGCCTCACGTCAATCCAGCAAAGCAATACGTTGGCCTTTGCGTTGCTGACTATCGTGTGAGTTGGATGGAGTGATAGACAGCGAATATAGTGGTCGAGTGATCCTCTTCACTGCAAGTACTTAAAGTAAAGTCCTATTCAATTCGTATTATCTACAGCTACATATCCATTCCATCTAACGTCAACGTATGTCACGTACTTGTCATTCATTCAGCTAACTGGCAAGATCAAGCCGCCTCCCCTACAGCAACGGCATCTGTCGCCGTGAGTTTCTGCACGTGCATCATGAGCGAGTTCTTCATCCCGATAGTAAGTCCACCCGAACAGGCCACGTCTTGGCCCGGCACTTCGTCCATGTGGAAGCGACTCACCACACACGCGACCACCATCTTCATCTCCATCATCGCAAGCTTGCGTCCAACACAAACGCGAGGGCCCGTGTTGAACGCACTGAACTTACCGGACGACACCTTGATCATCTCTCCCGTCTGTAGGTCAATGAACCGCTCGGGCTTGAACGACGCCGCGTCCGCACCCCAGACGCCAGGCATACGCGCCATGGCGTGATACGCCAGTGCAATGTTCGATCCTTTGGGTACGAACGTGCCGTCCGGGAAGACCGTGTCGCGCACACAGAGTTTCTGGGCCAAGCCCACGGGAGAGAACAGTCGCAACGTCTCGCAGATCGTGGCCTCCAAGTACGTCAAGCTCTGTACGTCTTGCATATCAGGCACATAGTCAAAGTCCGTTGCCAGCTTGGGCAGTTTTTCCAGTAGCTCAGCGCGCAGCTTCTCCTCAACGCGAGGGTTGAGTGTAAGCAGGTGGAACAGCCACGCCATGGCGTCCGCGGCCGTGTCGCGCCCGGCGATCAACGCCATGAGCACGACATTGCGCACCAGTATGGGGTCCACGGGCTTGCCGTCCACGGTCTCGTTTGCGAGAATGAGAGACACAATGTCTCGTCTATGCGGTTTCTTGTCGGATCCACTGGCGTCACGCGTGCCCATCGTCTTGGAGATGATGTCCATGACAAACTGGTCGACGGTCGTGAGCGACTCGCGCAACCGCTTCTCGGTCCCCACGTTCAGCCAGCGCTTGAGCTTCCAGTACCACGTGGGCACGACCAGTCGCGCCGCGACGATGTGTTGGGCGTCCACGAACGCACGCTCGAACGGGTGCTCGTGCTGCAGTGTGAGTGTGTTCATGTTAAACCCGAACGCGATATCTCCGAACGCGTCCAGTGTGAACCGACCCGAGTACGTGAACATGTCGACGGGTTCCTGCGTCTTCGCAGCCTCCGTCAGCACGTGCTGCAGTACACGCACGTGCTTCTGGATGATGGGGGCCATGTGCTCCCGTAGTGCTCGAGAGCTGAAGAGGTTGACGAACACGCGGCGATGGAACTTCCACTCTTCTCCTTCCACGATCAAGATGCTGTCGCCCAACAGATCCACGAATAAGTCGTAGATGTGGTCGCCCTTGAGGAAGTTGTCGTACTGCGTCTTCATAACGTGTTCGTAGTGCTCCGGGTTGGCGGTTAGGATCATGTTGCGTTGGAACGGTAAGCGCAGCGTGAACGGCGCTCCGTTGCGAGACAGGAACACGTCCGTCACCCAGTCAAGGAACCGGGTGGCGTGATACGCCATGAACACGGCGTGTCCCACGACCGGTATCGCGGACGGTAAGAACGGCACTCGCTTTGGGCCCCGTGCCCCCGGCGTGACGGTTTGTTGCTGCTTTGACAGCTTCTTGTCTATGGTGTCATTGGGCAGACACTGCGAGGCGACCGCGGCTCCGACGAAGACGCCAAGCATCAAGAGTCCGAACTTCTTGAACGGGTCGTCCACATCGAGGAGCAAGGTGAGCATGGTGGAGTTAGTTGGCAGCTTGTTGACCTCAAGTTGAGTTTGATTGTGAATCTACATGGAGGTGACAACACGCAGTGCCAATCTCTGTAGCCACTCACGGCAGCCGCGGGGAGAATGCGCGGTGTTTCCGGCACTGAGTTGAAGGCGAAGAGGAAGCAGTCAGCAACCAAGGATTTCGACAGATGGGCAGCGAGACCAGCGTAAGAAGGCACGTGAACAGTGACGTGCCGATAATACTGTGCGTGCGGTTTTCCGCCAGCTGCCGAACGAAGGCAGCCATGACGCACGATGCATTCCTGCATTGAAGGACTCGGCAGAGGAATCAAGTCTATATATGTGAGCTTGAAGAGCAAGCTAGAACTACACATGGTTGAGGCAGAAGATTAGCCACAGGAACAAGCTAGGAAACTAGAGCAGGAAGCTTTAATAGACTTCTAGCCGAGAAACCAATTCAGTTGTCAACTTACCACACACCAAGTAGCCTTACCAACACGTGACAACCAGAGTGGACGCAAGCATCTTCTCGGCCTTGTGCCATCATTTTGATGACCCTAGATCAACAATAACGGACGGGATGGGCGAATCATGGCCACCTCGGCGTACATGTTCGAATGGAAGACGATGGGAGACACCACGGCTGCGGTGGCTTCGTCGGCATTAAACAAATGCCGTCGCAGTCACCGCGACGCTCTTAAAAGCCGAGACCGTACTCGACGCCACACCAGACAGAAGAACCAACGCGAACGACGGTAGCTGCCGATCGTGCGGGGTCCTGGCGGTCCTGCGGGCATCGCTGAAGGAACGATATGTACGCGGCCAGTGCTTAGCAGGTGCATTAGGCGTTGTCTTCCCTCGACACAGATTTGTAGCCCCTACAGATCGCTCTCAAGCGACTGAGAAGGGTCCTCACGATGCCACTGTCCAGGTCGGTGACCTCGCCCGCGCCATCACGTGGAGTGCCTTGCCAATCGCGCAAGTCGCCCGTGGTGAGCCGTCGAACAGCGACGCGGCTGCCCCGTCAAACCAGACATCGATACCTCTTTCCAGCTCCACCGCGAGAGTGTAGCACGGCTTCGATCACACTGGTACGCCAGCGAGCTGGTCTCCAGGTCTCCAGCTTCTCGAGAGGGGCCCAGCTATCAGTGTACTCCACACAAGTTGATATTGTCCTCATCACATTCTTGCAGTTGATAGTGCTGCATTCGAAGCTTTGGTTCACGTAGTAAAGCTAGTACACGGGATGCCTTGTCCACCACAACACAATAAACCCGTCCGCTGCGGCGTCAACGATGCCCAAAGACCGCTTCAACATGAGCCCGTATCACCAACTGCCGCTCACGCTGAAGGACCAGCGCATGCTGCTCGAGATCGAGAACGACTTGGTCGAGGATACGTTCCGCAAGTACGAGGAGTACGTCAGGAGCAACTCGCAAGTCAACCTGGCTCGCTGGAGGCATATCAAGTCCAGGGACGACCTGCACATCTACGCAAAGCGCACAAAGAAGACGGGCTCGCGCCGTTGCGACCCGCAGTGCTGCCGCCCGGACGTCGAGGAATACGACAGCGGCGGCGTCAAGCTGGTCGTGCTCAGCGTCGGCACCTTCAAAGGGCAGTTGGACGACCTCATGTTCGGTACCGTTAACCCAACGGACGACATCATGCACGTCAAGGCCTCGTACGTGCACGATTATAGTGACGGCGCCGTGTTGGCCACGCTAGTGCGACCCACGGCGGAGGATCCGTTCCGTTCGGTAACGGTTAAGTGGCTACAAATCGACCTGCCCTTAAGCTCCACCAAGCTTATAAAGGACCGCGATTTCCTCTGTCTCGAGGCGTCGGGCATTCTACACTTCGCCAACGGCGAGCGCGTTGGCTACTTGATGCTGCACTCGATCGAGTTGCCGCTAGTGCAGCCACTGCCGAACGTAATTCGTGCCAAGCACAATATCGCGGGTTTCTTCCGTCAGATCGCACCTAACGTGATCGACACGTTCGCGCTCGACTCGGTCGAGCCCGGCGGCAGCATCATGGAGTCAGTGGTGCTACCGCTGTGCGCCAACGCGCTGCTGTCGGCTACGAACTACGTAGAGTGCGGCCTCATGAAGAAGCTGACTTGGATGCTACAACGGCGCCAGGCAGCGCTGCGCGTGGGCGACGTGGTCCCCGTACCACGCCACGAAGACGCCTGCGTGACGTGCCGCCGCAACCTGCAGCCTGGCTGTATGAACGGCCTTTGGAAGGGCAAGTGCAAGATGTGTCTGGGTGGGCTATGCTTCGGGTGCAAGGAGGTGAAAACCATCAGCTTTCTCTCGCCGGATCGGAAGCTACTGCGACACAAGATCACTTTCTGTGGCGCCTGCATCACCATGGCCACGCGAATCGACGCGTTGGACGCAGCCCGCGACCAGGCTAACGGCTACCAGGCCTACAACGCCACTTAGATCGATCAAGGGCATATCGATCATGTTGTCTATTGCGGTTGCATGTAAGGTTAACAGTCGAGTAAATTCGTCTTCTTTATGAAGCCAGTCTTTGTAGCGCAACGGTGGCGTATGAACCCGCAAGATTGCCGAGCATCTAGCATATATTGCAAGCCAACAATCGGGTTGTTGGCAGGTATTAATATATTTAAGCTGCTAAATTATGACTGTGGGGTAAAGCTAAAGCTGTAGCGATGCCTCAGTGATCTTTCTAAGTCTCAATAACGTAAGCATGTTTTGTTGTTTTGAGGTTAAACCACTGTGTAACTCGTTGTTTAAGCAGGTCATACAACTAACTCGATGAGGGCTCTTCAAACAAGCTATTGCAGTAGAGCTGTGAATGTTTATCCCCCCATATAGACGGGTTTGCTAAATAAGTTATAGGACGAAGTTAAACGTTTACAGCAGTGTCTGTCGGGGCATTCGCAAATTGCGTTCCACTTGACGTTGCGCTGTGGCGTCGGGCCCCCTGGAAAATGCGAGGATGACAACCTTGATCGCCTTACTATTGATCCCCAGGGTGCATGACTTCGGAATTGCTTGTTGAAGCGATTTCCAAGGTACGAGCCCAAAGAGCGAGTACAGCGCGAGTGATGACGGTGAAAGCTCCGCCCCATGGTGTAACCCAACCCAAGTCTGACCGTAGTGAAACCAATTAAACTGCATTTTGCCTAAGCATTCCTCAGATAATCGTCTCGGGGGGGGGGAATAAATCCGTTTTACTTTTATGCTCAAGCACAAAGCGCACCAGTTCCATGTCTCCAGAAACAGAGACGGATTACATCCTGGGAACCACGTTTGGCGTCTATCTCTCCCATGTGAACTCAGAGTCGTCTAAGCCCAGGTTCCCCAGAAGTCCCAGCAATTCCATATTGACATTCCTCTGGGAGGGTCTAGCTGGCTCAACCCAGCATCCCCCATTGTCAAGGTTTTGCCAGTGTCTCGTTCAAACCCTATCAGCAGCCATTGAGCCGCTCATCCAATGAACTTAGTGCAATTTTACCATGAATATTGTTCTACAACCTCAGGAACCTGTTAGAGTCTCCAGACGCTTGCGTGAGTTTATCAACCCATCAGGGTACTGGCAAAGTAGGAATATTTTCTGGTACTCGGCGGTTGGACCTTTCCTGACCAAACCAACCGATTTGATATGAGGTAGACGAGCTGAGATTACAACTACTATTGACCGAGCTCTCAAGGCCCCCTCCGGTTAGTAGAAAGTGGTACCGTGGAAGTGATGGAGGCACGGCTTCGGATCTGCAGATTTCGTTCATGGCCATGATCCGCTTTCCATAGTATATATGATCGCAGGTTTCTCTCACGACCACGATCTGCTGTCCATAGTGATAGTGCACAATAATACATTTATCGCTGAGGTGGACAGTCTATTCATATAAACTTGATCCTGTTCCTCAAGGGGATAAGTACTATCTTGGGGCAAAATCCCCAGCGCTTCGTCATTAGGCACAGCATGAAAACAGAAATGGATGCGCATTGTAACGGCTAAATGCGGTGTTGTTTCAGCTGCGACGAAAGTGTACGGTGCTTTTCGCTCTACTTGTACTGGTCTATTTGGTCTGTATCGTTATCATCAACAACGTTTAGACAGAGCTTATCGTGCTAAGGGAAGGTAACATTAGATGAAAGGTTACCGACGGATCATCCTGTGACATCTAAATCAGAAGCAGTACTTATCGTCCTTCACACGGCATGCAAACGCAATTTACAGAAACTGCCGCTGGACTGAGCTGACTTAGCATGTCTCACATTCGTCGATATACTGTGTCAGCCTGTTGAAGACTCCAGTACGGCTGATGAAAATGAATATATAGCGTAGTAATAGAAGATACTGTTTCGCTTGTGCTATGCTGACCGATTATTGAAGCTACACGTGGGGACGACTGTCGAAGAAGGCGGCGAGGGGGTTCTCGTGACATTAGCCCCAGCCGAGCGGCGAGATCCACCGTGGACGACTTCACTAGGCGTTCTCGCAGAGTTTTCAGGCACCGATGCGTCGGAAACTAACGCAGAGCATGCCGACAGATACGTCGACGCCAAAATGTTGCGACGAATCCCAGCGCGTTAGCTTGAAGCTCCAAGTTTTCCTGGTGCTACGATTGGGTCTTGCGTCGTTCATTGGTGGAGGTGGACGAACGTATCGCGAGTATTGAGGATCTGTTGGAGAAACGAATTACACCACAGTATTCATATTAGTACTTCAATTACTTCGTACTCCCAGATCATATGAAAGAACAGGGGTCCCGGAAGTATTTGCTTTGAGCACCTCCGTATTTCCTGGTCACATCCAGTCCAAGGGCATCCTGACCCATGCGTAATTTGCGAGCCGTCGCTGTTTAAGTTTCGCTTTCCAGACGGAAATGGCGACCCACCACAGTGCAATCACATCATCAAAATATCACGTAAGTTCTTGTCGTGCGGAAATTTGCAGTCTTGGTAGTGCTGATTCTGGATGAATCTTCACATACTAGTCCGAAGCATTATCAGCTATTTTCCGCAGATGCAAGAATAGGTTTTCAGTATTTCTCTTCCCACTCGAACACTCCAACACGGATGTCATTTGTGCAGTACTCACTGCTTTGTATCTGCGATAGGAGCCCGATTCCTTGCGTTTGCTTGTAATATACGAGTTCGCGACAACCTATCCGTGTGTGTAGGTCACTATTCTGGGTCGGCACATACCCGAAGCTCACCGCATACATCAGAATGACCCCCCCCCCCCCCCCCCTCCCCCCCCCCCTCCCCCCCCACCCCCCCCCCCTCAAAAGACAACGACAGAAAGTAGCTCCTCGCCTTTGTTTTTTCTGGTCTCCATTTATTTTGCCTCCGCCTCTCCCTTTTTCTCTAGCCCCCCCTATCACCCCGCCTCCTGCCCCCCCCCAAGTCCCCCCCACTCGCCACCCCACAAGGACATACCCTCTCGCCGCACCCCCTTCCCCATACGAACACCTCATCC
>QOKR01000100.1:0-93333 GCA_016880985.1 Phytophthora idaei | reverse complement strand
TGAAGTAGGAACGCACCTCAAATCTGATTTCTGATTTGAGACTGATTCAACGACTGCCTCAGTCGTTGTGACTTGTGTGTGGGCACCGGAGGCTGCAACACACGGTGCTGCCTCAACGGTGTGATCGAATGCACCTTGCGGTGCATGCGCGACACTGACAGGGCCATCGCTCTCTGTCGCGTTGCGTCCGAAGCGTACAAGCGTACGCCTCTCCCAGTTGACCACTGGATCATGCCGTGCAAGCCACGGCATGCCCAACACCAAGTCAAACTTATCGTCTAAGTCTAAGACGATATGATTCTCCACAAACACCCGGTGTTTGTACGAGAAGCGCACGCGTACGACGCCCTTCTCAGTTCTCACGGTGGCACCCGTTGCCAACCGCACTTCCAACACACTTCGAGGTGTGTCTACATCCTCGAAGTTCAGCTTCGGTAGACTTTGCTGTCGAACAAAGTTGTTCGACGCACCCGAGTCTACCAGCGCACGAAGAGAGTTCTCTCTCTTCGACCATATTTTCAGGATGACAAGATTTGGCTTGTCATCTTGCTTCTTGCAGTGAGAGTCTCTCTCACTGGGGGCTGCATTCTTCAGTGTCGCGTGTCCGTTATAGACACACGTGACTGCACTACCAGTAGGGCGCCCCGCGCCTACTGGTTCCGCGCGTTTTTTGATTGACCGCGGCGATGCCCGGCATCGCCACATCGGCCCCCGGCCTTGTGCACAGCCGCTGTGCACTCACGCGCAAAGTGTCCGGTGTTTCCGCATCGGAAACACCACACGCTACTGTTGTTCCGCTGCTGGTGACCAGCAGCCGTAGCGTTCGAGAGGTCCATAGGTCCCGGACCTCCCGTTCTCATCACCGGACGTGCCATCCTCGGCACGTTCACATGCAATTTAGCCTGCCGCAGGCTAAATTCCTCTTGCATGGCAAGGGTGATCGCAGCTTCGAGAGTACTTGGGTACTCTCGGAAGAGGTAGGTCTTGAAGGGACCATCCCTCAAGCCTTTAATGAACGTGACGACCTTGGTCGCCTCGTCCATCGGGTTGGTCACGATGTTCGAGACCTAGTACCGCGCACGTTGGGCGTAAGCATGAACGTCATGCTTACCTTGCTGCAGGTCGAGGAACTCAGCCCTCGACCGGAATTCGTTCTTAGGAGGCTCAAACGCTTGTCTGAGCTCCTCCTTGAACTCCGCGTACGTGCCGAAGCACGTAGCGTCCGTGAGCCGGCGTCCATACGCCCAGCTCCTTGCTCGTCCACCATGACATGACATGGCGAACGCAACCTTCGACGGTTCGTTGAAGATGCGTCGAGCTGCAATGGCAGTGTCGACGTCGACAAGCCATCGGAGAAGAGGTTCCCCCTCTTTTCCCACAGAGTTGCTCACGTGCAGTTTCAATGACTGCGCACGTGGTGTCGTCCCGGACGACGCCGTCGTAGTCGTAGCGGCAGCAGCATCTCGCTGCTCCTTGACTATGAAGCCCAGAGCAACAACGTGTTGCTCTGTCGGTGACAACGTCCGTAGCATCGTCCCTACGGCCGCCACCCCAATGACTGTTGCCAGTGTTTGGAGAGCCTCCCACTCTGGATCCGACAGGTGGGGGCAGTCTGCACGCGCAATGTGCGTTGCAGACTCGCTCGGGCCACGCATGGACGGATTACCGTCCATGGGTTGGTTCTCGGCCCCATGTTTGTATTCCATACGAACAAGTCAGGTAGTCGGTCGTTGGACGGACTACAAAGTGCTAGCACGTGTAATGGGCCAACTCTGTGCCACTACTTCGTCTTACACGTTAGCGCACGTGTACGAGGAAGCGTAGTTTGCTTAAACTTAGGTTAACTATACTTTCGTCCGAAAGTATAGATTTACTAAAATAAGAAAAGCTAAAATCCGTTTTGGGTTAAAATGAGAACTGTTATTTATGATTTATGTCTGGGCTGGGTTTCCTCCTGAAACTGACATCCTATATGAATGGTATTCTGCCATCCGATGGCTGTCAGAACCCTGCTAATCTAATTGGTAGAAAGAAATGCTTATCTACCGATAGGAAGCCTAAATGCATACAGACCAGTGGTCTGCAAAGTGTAGCCATTGGTGTGTCTTACACCAACGTTCGAGAACCCTCCATGCAACCAAGTAGCTACGTGTAGCCACTTGTGTGTAACCCCGTTACAGTGTATCTTGGGCCGACGTAGGAGGCGTAAGGCGGATAGTTAAAGGGAAATAAAGTTGATATTCTTTGTGTCTCTCGTTAGAAGGAAAAACCACGACTGAGCTACTCGCTACTGCTTCGTTACCTCCTGATGAGCGAGAGGCTCCCATCCACTCTGTAGATCCCTCTCACGTGGAGGTCCAGAGTGATACCGTTGTTATAAATCGTCGACAAGCGAGCCAAGTTACACTTGGAACGCCGACGACTGCTCCGGGTGACCGAGTTGCTTGGACGTGGTGCGCTGAGTCGGCAGCGAGCAGATCTTCTGAACGCACTCTGCGAGGATCGCGAGTCCACCATCTAGCTGTGGACCGTGACATAGCGCGTTTATCAACAACTCTGTCATGCAAGCTTGGCTGCAGGAGGTTCATACGTGGGGACCCGGGCGGCCTTTCTCTCGTGAGGCTGGACAATGCGAGTGGACACTCTAGTCAGGATGTTCAAGCGACCGCTAAAACGCTTCGAACCAGCATCCATTTTTTCTCCTCCTAACCCGACCGACCGCGTTCAACCTGCAGATCGCTTCCCAATACAGTGGATCAAAGCTCATTGGTGATGCTTATGCGAGGCACGCAACATGGTAGCGATTAAAAATGAGTGGGCTACAAGATCAGGCGCACTTGCCAACCCCGGTAAAAAAAATGGTTTAAGGGACGGCAGCCGAGTGCGTTCGTCGGGTTAACATGGAGAAGGACAAGAACGGCCTGAATTGGGCGAGGAAATCAATGCTGCAGTGTGGGCTTGATCTTCCTGACGACGGAATCTGGAAGGTCAGCCAGCTTAGTAAGCAGTTGCGCGCGATTGTTGCAGCGCATCCCACCGATTTTGAAAAGGGACACAACGAGTTTGACACAGTAACACATGAGTGATGGAAAGGGACCCGGTCTACATGAATATAGCCGCGCACCATATATAGTCATGCACTCAAAATGTCTGCCTTCATTTTCCCATTCTCAGCGTTCCACCACAAATAGTAAGGGGCCGACTAATAAGGGTGGCCGGTGTAACCACTGTACTATTACCTGGACATTTGTATGATCTCTCTTTATTTTTGTGCGAATACTCCGATATGAATTAGCGGGACATCCTTTCACGGAAGATAAAACACCCACTCGGATCCCCCTTAGCTCTGAAAATAAATTTCAGAGAACAACGCCATGGAAAACCCAAAGGATAAACGACAAGAAACATATAGCCCAAGAAAACCCCGCAAAATACATAGCGATATAAATTACTTGCAGTCGCATGTTGCACGAAGATGGGACTGTCGCCGACAGGGTCGACATTCATCTGGGAGATTCAAAGACACTACAGGTGTTGGGTGAGCTTGTTATATAATATATAACACATTATGTATCAAAATCTTTCAGCTATGTACAGTTATATATATAATTTTCGAACATACGGTTTAATTTACCGAGAGGTGTTTTTTTAAAAGTATATAAGGGTATCAATTTTACGAAACCAAATATTTTGAAATATCCAGCGTATCATTAGACCTTCGCGGCAGTTATTACTAAAATGTTCAGTGATGTATTGAAAATATCAGACATCAGTCGTATATAGAAAATGACTGCGTCACTGACAATTGCCAGTTTTTGTGCTCTGATGGACAGGCAATGATGCGAGTATTTGCAAATTTCATATTTACAAATTAGACTTTTCATTATTACAACAAGCAACTAAACGAGCACTTGCTCAACCAGCAACACGTTTCGCGCCAAAACGAATGGCTTTCCCTTTGTCGGGTAGTCTCTGGCGGTCTTTGCGCAGCACGCCCAGTTCCTCACTCTCAGTTTAGAAGCCGACCACACTACCTTCCTGCCCAACAATGCGCTCCGCTGCCAACGTGCTCCTCTCGCTTCGCGAAGATGAAGCAATTGCTCGCGATGCCATCCTCCAGAACCAACCTGCACCTGACGATGACCACGACCATGCACCCGACAGCGACTCGCCGATCTTCGACGCCTTCGTGGAGCAGGGAGGTGGCGAGGCTATCGCTACCTTGACGAACTTTACTATTACCGAGTTCTACCTTCTATACGGGCACGTGGAGGAGGTGCTTGTGGGTCACTGGACGTGCGGGCGGGGCAAGAAGAGCGACACGAAGCCCATGGACGCGTTCCTAATGATGCTATGTGTGCTTAAACACTACGCCACCTGGCACAAACATGCTTTAGACTTTGGTTTTAAGCCGCCGACCTTCGAAAAGCTCGTCCATCGCATTATGGACATCTGCGAGCCTCTCCTACTAAAGGCATTCGTGACATCCCCCAGCCTCAGCGACCACCGAGCCAACGCCCGTACCTTCACTCACTATCCCTACGGTCTCTACGCTGTGGACGTGAAGTTTCAACCCGCACTGCGCCCTTCTGGACGCAAGCCCGACGCTACTTCTCCAATAAACACAAGCTCTATGGGCTCAAGGTGGAAGCATTCGTCGGTCCTCATGGAGAAGTTGTATTTTTCACCCATCACAGTGCTGGAGCTGTGTCGCACATTACTATTTTGTCCAATCATATTGAAAACCGCGATCAACTCCGAAAATCAGCCAATGAGAGCGCTCTGGATGACCACGGTGAAGGCGTAACACAATATCAAGATTCCTGGGCTCTACTTGCTGACACAGGTTGCCAGGGCACGGCCTCTATGGTTCGTGCTATTCACCCGAAGAAAAAACAAAAAAAACGGCGAGCTGACAGCAGACCATGCTCGAAACAGACGTGTCTCTTCGGATCGTGTTATTGTGGAATTGTTTTTTTGTCGCGTGTGCAGTTTGTGGCGCATTATGCATGCCATATTCAAGTGGAACGAAAGCTCGTTCGACAAGGTATGCTCAATTTGCTTCGCTTTACTAACTTTCATGCTCGCATCAATCCGCTGCGAAGCGACGGTGGAGCGTTCTACAGGTTGGTCGCAGCCAAGTACAACGCTATGGCTCATCAACGACGTACGCGCCGAGCGGAACCTCAGCGGGCATGACGCGAGAATGGCAGTGGACCGTAACGTGCGGGCTCGGCTCTCATATGTAGGATCGTAGATGCTCAGTCTTTAAGTAGTGCAATACAACCTTCTGGCACAGTTGCTGACCGTGGAAACACGATGTTACTCGATCACGTATTAGTTACCCTTTCTGCAATTTACTCTTACAGTTCTGCAATATTATGCTCTGATCCATTCCGTCGCTTCGGCGTGGAGAAAGTATCTACATTGTTTAGTCAGTTTAGCTATAACTGACTACGAGATCTATTGTAAAGGGGTACTAGCATACAATGATATATGAAATATACGCGGAAAATGCGACCACCGGTAGACTCTGAAATAAATTTCAGAAAATTGAGTGGGAGCTGCCCTGACGCTTGAAATACTATTTGCATTGCACGATTGGTTCAATCTCTGCAGAGCCCAATCTCGCAAAGCCCTTGTTGGCTACAGATCCTACTGAATACGATTCTAGGCTGAAGCCACATGTGAAGAAAACATATGCTTTCATGTGGCGCGATTTGCTTGTGACTTGCATTATGTATGTGTAGGTCTCGACAAGTTTGCTTTACCGCCCAGAATATTCATACTTAGGTTGAATTCACATAATCAATACTGGCTTTGTATTGGTAAATACACTATACTACTTAAAGTATGTAAGTGCAGTGTTTAGTTAAGTACGGTTGAAATCAGGAGTAGCTTATCACCACGGGGCACTTGGTTATTCACCAAGGGCCCCGTGAGCAGGCTAGTATCACTCGTACTTTCTGGTAGGGTCGTTCAGGCGGCTATTATATCAGATTTCTGGTAGACTTAGCCATAGAGGCAGGAAGGGTAGAAAAACATGAAATAAGGTTAATGTCAAGCCTAGTAAACGATGTGGCTAGGGAGAATTATGGGTGTTGTGAGGGCAAGGGGCGGCTACAGGTCAGCACACTAGGGTGAAAATATATCGCGAGGAGTTAACTAACGATCAGCCAGACTACATGTAACTTAAGACAAGCCCCAGACCAGCGGAGACGCATCCAACTACAATTAAAATATTCCAATACAATACAGACATGGTATTGTTGGCTACAATACCCCAATACATGTATATTGGTTGAAATTAAATATTGCACAACGCTGGCTATGTAACTTAACTTAGGAGACCAGTAATTGCTCTTGCCTTCCCCTAAGGGGCACTTGAGTCAAGGGCTGTGGAAAAACTAATTGTGATTGCTATATTGTCAAGATTGTCAATCACAATGATTGATTGTGACGAGATCTCAATCGCCAATCACAATCACCATATTGCTTCCAGGTGCTACTTGAGCCAATCCTGATCGCTACTATTGCATTCCGCCAATCGGGCAGCTGAATTCGAACCCACAGGAAAAACGAATCGCTGCTGGAGTGCCATTTTCGTTCCTAGAGATCGTGAATCCGGAGAAGAGGAACTAGGTTTGCAGCCCCATTGTCCAATTTTACTTGAACGCCCTCAAACCAAAACACCAAGTGCACGCCGAGCATGAAGAACGCGGAGTTCGTCAACCTCCTCTACAAGAACGCCACCCCCACGGAGCGCACGTGCAGTTTTTGCGACAGAGTAGTGAAACAGAAGAAGCAAGCAGGCTACAAGAACTTGATCACTTACCTGCAAGGCTTCCACAATGGCTACGAAACCGTTGCCGAAGAGTGCGTCAAAAAGAATTGCCAGCCGCTTAGCAGCATGTTTGTCCACAAGGACGCCGCTGATACCTACGGATGGACGAAGCTCGTCGCTCTGAAGAACCTCCCCTTCACCCACGTCGATGACCCAATCATTCGCTCTGCTATTCGCTACAAGGCGATGGATCGCGCTACACTTCTGAAGCGAATGGTCGCACTCGTAGGAGTTGTCGACACTAAATCCGCTCAGCAGCTCGCAGGCGAAAAGTTTGCGTTAGTCTTTGACGGGCTTACGGACTCGGCGGAACACGCTATCGCATTTTTTACTGCTACTAAACAGGACCTGCGGTTTTTGGCGTTCTCACCGTTTCAGGACGAAAGCTCGATGACTGCTGCCGAGCATATCGACTTTTTGGACATGGTGCTTTCTCAGTATGGTCTCGTGGGGTGGACCAAAGTCCAGGTTCATCGACACGAAGTGGATCCCCGCACCGTCCATAGCTGTCGAGCGTTTCTTTTCGACCGTGAAGAGCACCGTGGGCTACTTGCGGAAGAGCATGAGTCAAGAAAACCTCGAAGTGATCATATTCTTAAAGTTGGACTGGGACCTCGTGACACTTGCAGACGTGTCCAAAGCGATCCAGGATCCAGAAGCAACACGGATGCAGAGCAAAGATCAGGACAATATATTGCAATATACAACACTTAGATTGTTCATATTGCAATAAGTGATTGTACCAGATCCAGGTTTACAATCAATAAACAATCCATATATCCACAGCTCTGGCCCTTGACAGCACCGAGCTCACTTTGATTCCGTGCGACATCATGAATTTTTACTCCACAGCGAAAAAGCCTACTAGTAGGCTGACCGAAAGCCTACTGGTAGGCTTTGAACGATATATATATATGCAGACTTAAAAATTGTAAATCGAAATATACAATAAATACTTTATATAGAAGTTTGAAACATCTGCTCCTCGGCAACAACACAGACTGGTATGTGATTGACAGATAAAACGGACAACTTTTGAATACCGAGCTGATCGAACGGTTCAGAAACTAAAACCAAGTGAATTGCTGTGGAACTGGTTGGAACATGGTGCGGCTTGCGGAGGCGTTTGCTGGCTGTGTCGAGCATTGTCTGACCAATGATATCTTCAATTGCGGGGAATAAGGCGCATACAGCATAGTACACACACACTTTAATGTGGCATTGCTCCTTTCTAGCGACGTCTTGGTCTTCACGTACTGACGGGAATTGACGATGAGCCGAGCAACCCGTTTGAACTAAAAAAGAAGAAGAAGCTAATCAATCTCTTTGTTTCAACTTAACTATTGGAACTGCCCCCAAAATGACATAAATCCAATACACAAAACAAAATGCGGTCATTTTGTGTATAGAAATACGTCAGATTTGTGTTTTCAACTTCAGTGCCAAAACCAACACAAAACATGAATGTGGTCTACATTAAGGGTGCGAACCGAGGGAAACGGCAACTTATGACAATTCCCATATGTCATGTCGGTTTAGGACATTCCTCGCTTATGTGAACCGGGGATCGCACGAGAAGGAAGCGTACTGCTGCTTCTACGGCTGCGCTGCTTGCTTACGTGTAAAATCAATCTAGTTACAGTAGATACACTGCGCATTTACTGCACTGATCGAGTGGTCGAACCATCATTTGGTTTGTTTAGAAGTGTGGTCCACATTTTCGCTGACGCAAATTTGTGGCGTGTTTTCTGTCGAAGTTGGTCGTATCTTTTTTGCATCTGTGTCATTTTTTGGACAGTTCCATTGTACGCGATCAGCAATGAATCGCCGTAGAAGGCTCGCAAACTAATATTTAGTTGAGCTTACTAGTAGGATGAAAAGCCTACTAGTAGGCTCAAGGGGTGGGTGGGTAAAGATTAAGGGTTAAAAGGGCTTTTGCTGCCGCATCAGCCTGTGGCTAGTATGTGTCCGCAGCGGATCTCTAGCTGGAGCCTCATATACTGCTGATTGAAAAAACTCCATCGGTGGGGGAAAGGGCTGCAGCTCACCAAGACTAACAGGTCCGCAGCGGACCCAAAATTGCACATCTTCTTTGCAGTACCATCAGACATAATAGTTTGAGGGCTGCTACGTTTGAATTTCTAAAATTCTAGCCACTCGATTACGTCCAGTTCTCACTTTGCATTTTTCTAGCAGCACGACCATGGACATCACCGATCTGTTGAAACCTGACGATGACGGAGCGGTAGTGGGAGTTCGAGTCGGATGCCGAGGAGGCGGAAGACAGTGCAACCGTGGATACTATTACTGACGAGGAGGACATCGCGTCAGAGTCTGATAGCGACGCATCGTCAGCAGTCGATACACCGCGCCCGCCAGGGCGCAGAACTGGCAGCCTGTATGTAGATGGCCAGATCAACAGCACTGGGCTCCACATTATACGTGAAGGAGAAGTGAAAGCTACCTACATCGAGAGGAGTGAGTTAGACCTTTTCTCTCGCTTCTTCACTCGAGAGTTCTGGAACTTTTGCAAACATTGACCAACAAAATACTGGAAGACTGAGGCCACAGGTTTGAAGGTGGCGTTGGAAACTACGATGAGCTTCAACCCTGTCACGGAAATCAAGGAGGTTTTGGTCTCAGAAGCTATGGGGGGGGGTCTAACTTCTCGTTGACCATGGTGAGGAATCGTTTTGAGAACGCTCGCTTTCAGGTTCACGCGCCAGGTAGTGCTCCCGTCGAGCGGCGCGAGCTGGATCCGCTGTGACACCGTCAGCGCCTGATGGCCCAGATTCAAGAAAAGCTCGCGGCCATTGCCAGACCACTTTAAAAGTGGAACAAGTCACAATTTCCACTTTTGGCTTAAAAGTGAGAATATTTCTTGGTAGCACGTTCCTACTGCAAAATCCGTTTTGAGTCAGTCTGTAGCTGTCCCGCCATCGCCGAAGCGGACACATTGGAGTCGAAGATGACAGCAGAACGAAGCACCAACGTCTGTACAAGTTGCCGCCCTGAAGGCTTTGTGGCTCCTGCCCAGTTATGTGGTTCATATTTCCATTTGTTACCATGCCAAAGTTATCTCGCGTTTTGCGTTTTGTGACGGATAGGTTGATGAACCAGGTACATTTCTCTCCACTGAAGCACTGCACGCGCTTGAATTTGCTGCCTCTCTTCTTGCACAGGGTTGCACACTTGCCGCGACTCAACTCATAAGCCTTGATGTCAGCTACAGTATCTTTTCCTACGTTGCCTCAATCCTTCGAGCTCATCTGTCTCCTCTGCGCTACAGTTGCAGCCGTCGTGCCCTAGCTGCCGTTTGAAGATATCCAAATGCAAAAGCGACCTGTAGAATATGAATCGACGTCGTTATGTCCGAGTTACTCTTGCTAAAATTAGGCTGTGTGAGACTGTGGTAAAAAGTGAGTCCCCGATTGGAATTTTCCCTTGAACCAATGTGCTTACCAAGTCTTGGCAGCGTCATAACCTACAGTAATTCCATGCATGCCGCACTGAACGTGGGTGATATGGAGGGACTGAGTCTCGTAGAGCTTCTTGAGGCAGACGATGGCGCCAAATGCCCTCACAAGATTTGCAGCAGTCGTCAGGCACCCTGGTGCACCACGGTATATGAACCGGTTGTTGGTCAGAGTCAAGCAAGTTGCTGACCAGAAGTGGTAAGGTCACGCATGGACTCGTTCCTGTGTTGAGCTGCCATGTACGCTAATGATGGAAGCCTGTCTGAAACCCGGGGTTTTGAGCGGGGCGGTTGCAGCTTGGCCGCATCAATAAGACCTCCGGATAGATGCTGGGTACGACACAGGCCGACCAAAAAGTTGCACGTGGCTTGAGTGGATGACGGCCAAATAAAGAGGCTAGGCTTCATTCTATGCCTCCCTCGCGCCCAGAAGCTCCAGGCCCTTCTGTTCACAAACATGATGGGCTTTGCAGATCCTGTTACGGGCCTGGCGCGGCAACCTAGGCTACCAACCAACCTGTAACCCCGCATGCACCACTCCATGCCTCGAAAATCGTGAGCCAAACCGTGAGTCTGAAGAAGAAGAGCCCGCAGGCGCTTACGGCACTGGTTCACGGCCGAGCCGCCTGTGTATACCTCGCGCTCTGTGAAAAAGATATCGCTGTACGGAATTAATCATATCAAAGGGTACATGATGTTTTCTTACCGACTGGATTTGTGCTTGGTGGTGCGTCTCCTGCATTCAAAAGCAAGGTGCTGGCCTTCTTGAAGAAGAAAGGGTCCTTAGCAGCTGAAGTGGTTACGACACTGAAAGCTCTTCGCAAGCTTTATAAGGCTGAGAATCTTGACGCACACATTGCCCAATTTCACGATCGCGCTGAGCGCGGTGACGTCGTCGACCCTAATCCGTCATTTTCCTTGTCAAGTTTCATTCAGCTGAAACCCGTAGATAGTTGACCTATAGCAGCCAAAATTTAGCACAATAAAGTCGCAATATGCAGAGCTCGCGATATTCATCGCACTGAATACTCTTAGAAAAGAAAACAACTCGATACCCTGGGATTGATCCCGCGCACAACAGTATTATTAGGAAATTATAAACCAAGGTGCAACGTCGAGTAAGAAAACACGTAATAACTCAAGCAATGACAGAGCAAACCTTTACAGTCCTTGATGCAATAATCTTGGGCTTGGGCCAGGCCGGCGATAACGCCGACCGCGGCGCAAGCGCCACCAGCAGTATACCCCCGCCCTGCCGGGTCATCTCACATCAAAGAAGCGGTCTAGGGCCGCGACGAGGGTGAAAGCAGTAGATGGTCGGTCTTGGTCAACCGTTGGGCGAGCGTCAGGATCCGTCGGTGACCTTGGGGCACTAGGGGAGCCGGCGCTCCACGCGCCATCTTTAGCGCCGCCGCGGTGGAGGTCGTACTCGGAGAATGGCAGTGACGCCTGAGAGAACAGGGATTTTTATTTTATTTTAATTTAGCATGCCAAATCCCTCAGCCTGTCCCGCGGGCCACGGCTAATACTGAATTACAAAACAGATCTTATACCGGTACTGGTTGGAGTTGCAGTCAGACAGTCGAATTTTTTACGGTATGGGAACACAGCAGAATGGAGGGGGCCAATGATGAAGTCTAGGTAGTTAGAGATAATACTGTGAATGCGAGGTCAAAAACGGCGCTTCCGATGCAAGATATTCACCTGGTCGGACTCGGCATTACCATCAAGCTTCAAGCAACCCGGATTGAGATTCATTCCCTTTAATATTACCTAAGTAATGCTTTAGCCTGGTGACTTGGCTCGTCAAGCTACAAATGGCCACGATTTGGCACATTTTTATGCCAATTGACTTTCCCAGCATTAAGGCAAGAGAGAGGGTCCGATTTTCGGGATGTTAGGCTAAAAATAGAGGACATTTGTTACGGAGAAAGGTAATTATGTTAGCAATTCTCCAGTGGGCGAGGAACGGCAAATGTAACGTACTGCAGCTGACTCCCTCCCGATTCGTGATTATACTCTTCACCAGTATACTTGCTTATTATACTTGCTATAAATAGCAACTGCAATGATCGACAGTGGCTCACGCAAGCGGTCACGGCGATTGTTAAAAGCTGCTAGAGGGTGCTGCTCTACCTTCAGTCACTTTGGCGGTGGCGCACAGCGCACTTTGACGACGCCAACGATGTCGAAGCAGCGTATCTCCAGGCTGCACTGGTGAATGGGCTCTATACTGGATATGCAACCGTAGATACCCACCTGCGTCCTGTTGTGCAGAACATACATTACACCAGAGTGGCCACGATCGTGAGAAGCAAGAAAGTCAAAAACGGGGAGCAGGTACTGGGCCATCCAGCGAGCCAAACCATCGTCTACTCGCTGTCCTTTGATAGCGGGTCTAATGGCAATCTCGGACTGGGAGGAGGCGGAGTGGCTGCGCTTAAGGTGGGCGTTAGCGCCGGTGGTCACGACCAACACTGGGTCAGCAGTATGTTGTTCGCTGCGGCTACCGCCTCCAACAGTGTTGTGGAGAATCAGGGGGCTCCTCGTGCGCTTGTTGAGCACACAATTGGGTGTCATTGAACGTTGTTAACTCACCGTCGACTGCAGCAGACACGCGCTGTTCTGGCAATGCAGAATTGCTGACCAGTTGAACGTGATGTCGTTGAGACATCATCGACGCGAATTTAACGGGATGGGAGAGAGCTGGGGCGCTAGCTCTGCATGACGGTGGCAACGCTAACGAAGATGATGAGGATCTGGAATGCCAGGTCGACGTCGCGGTAGGAGGAGGAGGGTGCTGTGGTAAAGCACGACTAGTATTTCTGGAAAGTCCAGATAGAACGAGACAAGTCGACCCCGATCGGTGATTGAAAGTATCAGACCGGCTTATCTGGGTGGAAAGAGAGTGACGCCAGGCGTGGGACATGCGGAAGTGGCAGCCGCCAGACAGAAGGATGGTGACGGACGGATGCGCGGCGACCTATCGATGTGCAGCGACGCCGTGATCTTCAAGAGTCACGACGGAACTGAAGGGACGACGCCGAGGTCCAGATGTGTGGCACAACAAAGGATACCGTGGCGGTGAGCGGTGGGAAACAGGGATCGGATGCCGGGACTGCTGAACCGAGAGCACCTATCAAGGGACCACTGGTCGAAGATCGCAGATCGCTGGACGGAGAACGAAGATCGCTGAACGAAGATCGGCGGAGAGGTACTGAAGATTTGAAGATTTGATAGGGTACGTAGAAGCGGACATAGGAATGACGCAGGATGCAGTCTAGGATGAGAAGATAGTATATATAGCGTAAACATCAATCAGAGTGAATTTTGTTTCGAAGTGCGCAAGTGTTCTTCTGACAGAAAGAATGCGGGGATAACTTTGGCCTCCATCAAGTGTTAAGAAGGTATATATAGAAGGAACTAGCTACGTAGTGTTAGATCTGGATTAACATATTGGCCAGACTTACCTACACTAGCATTCCCTATCGTTTGCGTTCAAGTTCGCCTGATCGACCAGACTTTGGTGCTTGGCTGGTGATGACATCAACTCTCACGTTCAAAGATCCCGCTTTTGGAAGCGACAAGCAACCCGGAATGGAAAGGAACCACGCCCGTTAGGGCAACCCTCCGGCTTCGGATCAAGCCCAAGCCACTAGATCGGAGTTGACCAAACACTCCGTTCTAGAGCGAATACCCGGGTGCAGAGCGAAGAAGTTCCGCGCTGCCCCACATGTCCCGCGTCCCACTAGGACGGTCAAGTTTCCACTAGTTGAACGCCTTCGGATCCCTGCGAGTGCAGATCCAGCCCGCTGACGGGTACACAAGGTGAGACCAAGCTCAACTGATCACAGATCATCGGGGGACCCCCTCCGTTAGTCGGTGTCTAGGCGCAGTGTGTGAGTGGCGATCGGCCTCAACCAGATTTTGGCTGATTTCGCTACACCAGAGTGCTGCACGAAGATAAGCAGCCTACAAATACCGGTGGCGACAATGGGACACGTACATCCTATTAGAAAACGGCTGGCCGTGCTACCGTGAATTTACTGGGGGGGGGGGGGTACGCCGCGCAGCAACGAAACTTATGAGGATGAGGACGGTGATCGGATGGCGCTTCTTGGAGAAACCAATATACCTGCGAATAGGCACGTAAGTTAATTGCAACTAGCAGGGGACTCTACGGCGTCGCTTTTGAAGACGATGTCTGGTCGCATACTGACCCCCCCCCCCCGAAAAGATTACGGTCAGCGACAACTGACCTGCCTCGCCGAGCTCAACAGCCTAGGGAGCTGGATGTGAAGGAAGCCAGAGCGAGTTGAAGTTCCTCGTAAGATGAAAAAATCGGGCAAACGTCTCTCGAAAACACACCGCGTGCTGTCGGCGCCCGTCGTGGCCCTGCAGGCCAAACTTCGCGGGCCCAGACGGCCCTGAACTGAATCCGTACCTAAGTAGAACCGAAGATGACGTGCGTGAACGCTTTCGTAGCGGACGAGGAGAACAAGCAGCAAGCGCCTCGGGGGTGGCGACCTTCGTGAACTTCGTGATAACCGACAGGGAGTAAGCGGTAGCTCCACGTCGATTTCCTTATAGCGCGCATCAGCGGACGGCACTGCTAGCACGGCTGCGTATGTGGCAAACAAAGGTGTGTGATCCAAGAAGAGGATCGGTCAACTGCGCAAAGCGTTAGACGATATAGAACAAAACAAAACTCTGGCGTTGACTCAGATAACTAGGCTCATATGTGAGGAGGAGGAGGCCGATTCTCGCGTAGAAGCCGAAGGGTGGCGCCGGTGGGAGGGCCGTGAGGACCACTTAGCAGCAAAAAAAAAACTTAGTGCGAAGAGTAAAAATTAAGGCAGGCACGACGAGGCAAGGACTGCGCAGTTGCGCGAGGATCATATACGACATGGTGATGCCGCCACCACTGGCGATACTCATCTTTGACACTAGAACGGATCGCCTTGGATCGTGACGAAGCAAGATAACGTCATGATGACATGATGACATGATGATGCTATTTTTAGCTCGTCAGAAAGAAAATTCGAGCAACCACTAACAAGCGTACAGATTACGATATACTGCAAAGGAACACTCCTCTCAGTGCGTGTTATGCTAAAAAAGAAATTAATAAGTTGAGTGCTGCGCGTTGTCTTCACGCCCGTGGAGGGTATCCCATTTTTGCCTGCGTTTGCGCCTTTCTTAGATGCACAGGAGCTCGAGTTGGTGGTAGAACTTCTCCACCGATCCCCTGCTGACTGGCAAAATAAATGAGATCGACCGTTTTTATAATTTAAAATAGAATACCGATTAAACTTATCAAACCGTATTATATGGGGGGTTGGAATGCACCCAATGGTCAATCAGATCTACTGATTGACAGAATACAACGTCAGCTGCAAGTAGCGAGTAATGCAGTACGTTACTGGCCATTTAGTGGTACAGCTGCGTTTTTTTTTTTTTTTGGGGGGGGAGGGAGGGGTCTGATAAGATGAAACTCGTATTAGGTATGATTATAAAATTGGGGGGTTCAAAGTAGCAAATTAATGGACTGTGTTGTATGATTAGTGCAACTACGGTAGGATGCTGGTTCACTACCACTTTATACTGAGATAGCAACTACCGTAAGGTAGGCTCGGCATCAGTTTAATTCGCATGTCGTGTATCTCCGGTTTATTTTTATATGCTTAGTTAGGTTTAAATACCTAACTAAGCTTAAACCGGCGTTTACTTAACAGAATGATTGGACTTAGACACGCCGATCGCTTGCAAGACTCTGTGTACGACCGCCAGTGTGTGTTTTTTTACTGGACGGTAGTGACTACATGAACTAGTAGCCCGCGGTATAGCTGTAGTGATTAGGCTGCTGCAGAAGAGCGGTTACCGGGGCTGCGGCTCGGCAGAAATATCCCAGAAGAGCGGCGTCTTCGGCTTACTCGTTTAAGTCGACGAGGTCGGGAACGACGTAAGATGGACTGCCTGAGGGCTGCTTCTACCCGGAGGGAAGCCAAGTGCATGTGTTACGGTATGCTTCGCAATGGTTGACAGGATGACTACATGACACCTCTATGTCTTGTTGTGAGGAACTGAAGAAGCAGACGATTGCGTGGAGCATTCAACATTATTAGAGAGGCAGCTAAAGCAATAAGCGGACATGTAAAAAAAAAAACTGGTTGGGTCCTTGAACAAGGATATGCCTTGTAGTAAAGCTGTTTTAACACTCTTAAGCCGAATGAAGAGTACTACACCTAACATTACGAGCATCAGCCGACCTAATCCACAGCAGGATAAATTATTATAACAACATACCAGGTAGTATTAAAAACTGTTGTTTTTCGGGTTGCTTGGCATCCGAGCTGAGCCTGTAAAGATACCACAGCATCACGACCAGGGCAGCATCAGGATCGACACTTCCCGCATAATCCGACGTATTGAGCAGCCGAATGATGTTTTCTAAGTCTTGCTTGGAGTACGGGGCTGTTTTCTTTTCAAAAGCAGCATATTCTCGATTGTTACAAACCTTACCAAGCCCAGATAGAAATTTCTGAAGCTGCGCCTCCACTATTCCTCCTTGCTGTGGGTACTTATCAATCAACCAGTTCATCACGTTTTCAAAATAGACAATACACATCTTTATAGGTTGAGCTTTGTCTGTCGACCTAGCTAGTGAATATCCATATTTATCTCATATGATTCGAAGCACCTTCTCGGTCTTGTTAGCGTCGATAAGCTGACGAGATGCATTAAGTGTGCTCTCTGACGAAAGAAACGTGGAGAAGGGGTTAATTGCCGGTCCAGAGCTTACTTATAACTGTAATTTCGGTCAATAATATCAACATCTCAACATCCTTTTTAATACTATTACCATTTCCGTTGAAAACCTAAATTGGAAACAAAATGATATAAATATATTATTTTGTTCTCTGAAATTTATTTTCATAGCCAATGGGCCGTGAAAGAATGACCCAGTAATTCATATCGGAATGTCCGCACAAAATTACAGAGGGATCATACCAATGTCCAGCTAAATAGTACAGTGGTTACTTTGGATATTGATACCTGTGCTAGACTTATAAAGTAATCAAATATTACCTGTGTCCTCGCCCTCCCGGTTAAGTGCGTACAATATAGTATTGATTGTTGCGCGAAGAATTCACGAGAGCTAATGCCTGTCCAAAATGAGTTGTGGTAAGTGTGGAAAAGACGTAGAACGCTCAGTAGAAACATAAAGCCGAGAAATGTGATCAATCAACGACGTTCGTAGATTTTCACTCAGTGAAAACGAATTCAATCCAACAGAAAACATATCGTAGGCATGGTGGCCTATAATATTTATTTTTTCAGTTCGTGAAACTACTGCTTTATCAAACAGCTTTGAGGATGCGCAAGTGGGGTGGGGATAGATTTCACAGTCGTAATTTACCAGCAGATGCTGCGGCTGCGAAGCAGGTGCAGAAGATGCCATAGTACAGGATAGCGTAAACAAATTAAGAGATTTATGGCATATTTTTTGCTAATTATTAGAGTTGCTTCGGGCGCAGCACGCATTTGTTTTCTTTCTGAATTTTATATCCGATTGTAACAAGGTCAGAATCCATTTATTATTAAATATCTAACACAACTCGATATAGATCCATTCTCGTTTTTTATTTTACTGGTTTTGTCAAATTCACTAGCCTGTTGAATATTGTTGTTTTCTGTGAAGGTTGACCCATCCGGAGAAGATTAGAATATATTAACTGTTTAAGATTATGCGTTACTTTCGTGTAGCATTCATAGGTTTATCCGATATTTAATGCAGCAGGTTGTTTGATATTGATCTACCATCCATCAATCGCCATAGTGACATAGGCGCATCAATACAGAGACAACCACTGACACTGCTTCCACAAGAGGACATTGGGTTTTTGCTGAGAGTGGCTGCAGGTACATTTTTTCAAGGTGCGTTAGATGTCGACGGCGTGTCCTAATAACCTTTTGACACTAAACATTGGTGCATTCAGATTTTTCAGTGGTCGTGCGCCCACATACCAATCTAGAAACCAGAAATCCTGGAATAATAGAGAGGTTTCGCAGTTAAGTTTTCCATTCCCATTACCTCGAACTGATCTACATTGCTACATAAACTATACATTTAACAGAGCTCTGTGGGAAATCTCCCAGGGAAAACTGAAATCTGTGGGCGACTTGCCACATACCATTGGCTGGCAGCCAAGCCTTGATTCCCTCTTAACTATACAACTGCATACAACAAGTATGAACGACGAAAAGCGTAGGAACTACTGTGGTTTCCGCTTGACCCGGGAGGGCTGGCGTGCGCTAGGCGAACGTATACGCAATGATATAGCTAGCGAATCATTCTAGTCGTATTTTATAACCACCAATGCTTATATATATTTGCCTTTTTAAAAAAAATGTGACCTGCTGAACTGTCAGCAGAGGTTTTTGCGGGGTGACTCAGCCGGCCCGCTGGGTTATTTGGGATGAGATCGGGTATCCGATAGAATTTGGAGAAGTTGGGGTACCCGTACTATATTTTTGTAACATTACAAATTGTCAGGACTTGGGCCCGCCGTCAGCGATTAACATTGCTATGAGAGTGCAAATCTGGCACCCGTGCCCGTCCATGAGACAAACGGGCGGGTACGGGTGCCAGATTTGGAAGGGCGTGTGGTACCTATAGTAGCTGTAGGCAGAAGCTGTGGCTGCGAAGCAGGCGCAGGTGATGCATGGATTCAAGAGCAGTGCACACATCAAGGGTCATAGGTTGTGCTAAATTTCGTCACGTTCATATTATGCTCTGACTGTAGCGTACTAAGCTACAATTTTTAAGAAGTCGAGGAACTTAAATTTTGATAGTTTGCTTCGAGCTAAAAAAACACTTGAAGCAGGTTAGAGTGAAAACTCGACTTTCAAGCTCTAATAGTGACTTCAAAAGTATAAAAGAGCAGTTAGTAAAGTCGAAGGCAACTTAACTACAGTATATTTTTTCTCCGGAGCAGGTGCTACGAGCTGAGATATCCATACTGTCTGCAATTGCGTTTTTTTATCTCTGTACTTCCTCTGCCCTGAGAGCGAGACTTTATTAAATCAAAAGCAAGATTTAACCATTTTGAAGATTGTAGATGTCGGGAACAGCCGCAGAGTAACATAAAATCCAGAGCTGTTCGGTGGGAAAGCGCGGCTTTGTACTAATATTTTTGCGTCTTTCCCCAGCAACAAGAAGTCGCCACGGCTTCATCAGGTGCGTTGGCTATTGACCGCTATATCGCATCTTCTATGGGCCATTTGACGCTGTACTCGGTGTATCCGCTAACTAACAATCACGGCAAGGGCACATACCGGCGGTGCGAGAGGAACACGACGTAACACACTGGTTGTTGGTGGCCCCTACATTTTTTTCAGTGAGTTGGCTATCGAATGTATAAAGTTACAATCTGGTGTATCTCCTAACTAGCAGTCACAATTAAGAGGATCAGGAGTCGATGCGAACGAGGCTTGGTAGTTGATGTGAGTAGTAGAAGTAAAATCCAAAAGTGCTTGAGATTGAGTTTAGCAAAACTGCTCTAGCTAACATGTCTGTAGTGTCGTTACGATGAACTACACGAAAGCTTAGCCTCTACCTCTTCAGGTAGAGCCTGGGCTGCAAGGTAAGAACATGCAACTCGGTCGCAGATCTTATACACAACGGTAACTTCAACTTACCCTTGGATCCGCCAATCAGCGTCGTCGAATCTTAGGGATCGATCAATCACATCACAGGATCGCCGGTGGGTTCGCACCAGTGTGTGCTGGTAGCAACACCACCACAGAGCGCACGTGCGCTATAGGTATCCGGTTATGCCGACTGCAAAGTGCCAATCGCAGCTGTCACAGCAAGGACGTACACTGGCGCTGTGTGCACTAAGGAAAAAACGTTAGATTAGTAGCCTCGGCCAGGCGCCCTCACTAAATCTGCACTATCTTCGCAGCCAAGTATCCGATTGACAAATGACGGGTAGCGATGTAAAGAGGATACATATACGCAGTTTTGCGAGTTGTTTAAGGAGTGTTTCCCGAATTAGTGCTCTTGCCAGTTTAGTAGCCTCTTTTGACTTCATCAAAGTATGATTCGGTACACGAGAAACGGCGTTATGGATGGCACGCTCTGTCACCGGCCCATAGAAATCGTTTATCGTAAAATAATACGATATAACAGGCTAAAAAGGCAGGCTACTAAATTGACCAAATCTACTAAACTGGCATTTTGCCTTACTTGGCGTAAAACATTGGCTGGTGGTAGCAACAGATCAGGGTGACCCCTACATTTGTTCCTGCTAAATTTATACACTTACAAAACGTATCCTGCATTGTGGTGCATTAAAAAAAACAGCTGGAGAGTCTTTCCTCGCAGGGCAATTTATTTCATTTGACTTGACTTGTGTATGGCGGCCACCGCACTCCTACTTTGTACGACCGTACAATCATTTTTGTTCTGTTCGTGCTATCAAAGCGATTGGGCGACAGTGCCCAACGGGCGCTGTCGATTGGTCCAAAACCCTCAGCGAAATACCCAGTTTTGTTGCTTTAAAGTCCGAACGACCCCTCTATGCAGCCCGGGTCTGTAAACAAACTCTTACTAGCGATGAATCATCGCATCGCCGATGATGTTAAGATATTACAATAATTAAATACATGTCCACCGTTGACCGTAATTAGTCGCGTAGCCTAAATAGTCGTGGACCATAACTGATCACCGCTCAGGTTTTGAAAAACTCTTTCATTTCTGCCTCAAATCGCAAAAAGATAGCAGATTTTGATAGATCTCGACGCGCAGATTTGCGCTATGGCTTTTGATTTTCGTACCGATTAGCGACATCTACAAAAAAACATTTTCCAAAAGGCCCGAGGTCAGGCGACAAGGTGTACACTGTTAATAGTCGCGGCATGACTAAATAGGGTGAGTAGAATACCCAGTAATATTTTGATGATTGTTTTATTTTTTCAATATTATTAAATGCAATAGTTAATACTGTCAGAGTTAACGTCAGGCTCTTACTGTCACCCGGGCCTACTTACTGATAGCTGATGCAATAGACATGGTCGCAGCTCTGCAAATTGCTCTCTCCTGTAAAACAATTGCTATCGTCACCGTATGAGGTTTCGTAAGGGATGAACAAAATTCCAAAAAAATTCCAACTAAAAATGGTCAGATTGATTGGAATGCGGCGATTATTCTCAAAGCCCAATCCTAAAAATAAACTAGATGTCTGTCTGTCGGTCATGTCCCCATTTCCGGACTTCTGATTGGCTGACAAAATAATTTATTTCAGTATATCTGAGACAAGTAGCTCGCTCGTTAGATAAAATGCGGCAAATTGTGCAACGTCATTGGTGGATTAGTCCATCATAGTTGGAACAGAGTTGCTATTACCCCTTATGCGTTGCGATGCTTGTGCGTCTCATGCACAAACGATTACATCACCGTCCAGCGAAGTAGTACTACTCATTACTAAGACACGCCGTGTTTCCGGTACATGTATTACTAGAGGCGTTGCATTGTGCATTGGTCTGGGAATATTTACTTTCAGGCGTTCTTAATTAGGTAACTGGAGCGTAGGAGAATGCGGGGGGGGGGGGGTCAATTATCTGTACATACCAATTTACCTATGTTATGACCTTCTATATGTTATGGCATACAACAGTGTTTTAGCCAATAGCAAGTAAAACAGGAAAGCCCAGCGTGCACCCTAAGTTATCACATACAGCGGCTTGACTGGCTCTACTGCGTTCATTTTGCCATCCGATGGCGCCAACGCAGCGACGACGACCTAAGGGCTGCCTGGTGGCCAAGGTCGGAAAGTGAAGACGAACACGGTATCGTCCTTCACCGCGTCGCATAAGTTAGATGTTCTACATCACCTCGCCACCTACGATAATATTGCACTGACTATCAATCATTTTTACCCTGAACTTCCCGAGCGAAGTTTAATAGTCGTCGTACACTGATCCTTGACTGGTGCCGAAACCAGTACAAGATCGAGCAGACTTGTAATGAACCTGGAGGGGCTAACAAGAAGAAAGGACGCAAAAAAGGCGAGACTACCGTGCTACCAAAAAAAGAAGAGCTCGGTTTAGTTCGCTGGATCAATGATCTGCGCGATGAGGACGTGCCCGTCACACCAACGATGTTGCGTCTACAGGCGCTAGATGTAGCCAAAGCGGCTGGGGTTCCTATATTTAAGGCATCATGGTGCTGGCAGAACCATTTCAAGGCGCGACATCCATTTTCGTTGCGCTGCAAGACACGCCAAGGGCAAATTCGACCTGCAGACCTCGAACAGATTGCAGCCGATTTTGCTACAAAAGTCAAGCAGAAAGCTGCTGAAATTGGGCAACTCGCATTTACAATGCGGATCGAACAGGTTTGTTTTTTATGCATTCATATTTATAAAAAAAAACTAACGAAGACATTTTTTGTAATGTCTAGCAGTGTTTTTTTTTAGTATTTACCAACAAAAACACTTGCTACGACAGGTAGTAAAACAGTTTGGGTCAAATGTGGCGGGAAATAAAAAGATCGAGCAACTTTGATGCTGCTAGGGGAATCAACAGGCAAAAAAATCCACCCTTTTGTCGTGTTCAAGATGCGTTGTTCAACAGTTCAAGAGACGAGAGAAGAAAATATTGCACAACGTCACGGCTTCAGCCGTACCATGTGGGTAAAACAAATTCGCAAAATTTAGAACCAAACCGGCATGCAGGTGTACTCCAACGCCAAAGGTAAGGAAAATTGTGCAGACCGCTATTCTGAAGCGCTAACATTTTTATTTTAAATGTCTAGGTTGGTGGGATCGTCATTTGACGATTCATTTTTTGAAGTTTCACTTTGGCAATCGGAAAGACATGTCCGAGCCGATTTTTTTGCTACTTGACGACTTTTCTGGTCATTGGACCGAAGATGTCGTTGAGTATGCAAAAGAAATCAATGCAACCTTGTTAGAGATCCCTCTAAACGCTACCTCTGTATCTCAGCCCGCCGATGCACCCTGAAATGGACCGCTAAAAGTTCGACTCAGAAATATGTGGATACGCAATTTGAGGGAACAGCCACGGGCGAGGCGAACTGGAGCCGCTTTTAAGCCGAAAGCGCCCGATCGCTTCGAGTTATGCAGCTGGATTTACTCTACCTGGTCGGATGTGGCTGCATCTACTATTGCCGCGGATTCAGAAAATGCGGTCTACTTGATCACAGTGGTGAAAATGAAAACATACAAGCTAGTAGCATCGAAGCTCGAGAGAGCGCCGATGATATTGCTGAGGAATTAGTCAGGGCAGGATATCTAGACAGAACAGTTGGGATGTTCAACTTAGGCGATGATTTTGATGACGCCTTCCGCGAAGTAGCTGAGTATTTTGAGCATCAATAAACTTGGAGAAGTTTTGGTGCACCGACTCCGTCAAAATGATGTTTTTTTCCATAGACTGGGCAGTGGATATCTAGTCTCTGCACGGTACCCTTTTCTGTAGGTCATAACATAGGTAATTCGGTAGGTACGAAATGAAGCGGTCACACCGAACCCATGAAATTTGACAGCGACATCACAGTCAATAGGGTTTCTTCTCACAACATTCAAATAGCATTAATCACAGAATATTTAAAAAATTCTGGACCCGTAGGCATAGCCTGTGGACCATCGCCTCAAGTACCAACCGAACCATGGCCGTCAACAAAATAGGACTGATTACTTAGGCTTTTAAAGCTGTTCTCCCATAATAATTCCTGTAATGTTATGTGTAATAAATATATTCAACTTAGCATTAAAGTTTAGACCTTGTTGAAACGTGAAGATTGGATTGGCTACTGTGTCATAAATTTAAACATAACAGCTGTGATAACTATTAATACATGTAAATACATTGCAGTACTATTATTTATAATTATCATATATAAGCGTGGGTCCATCACCCCGAGTTTTAGTATATATATATTTTAGTAGCCTCCGAAAAAATGTCACGCGTTTCTGGACTACCTTATGGATAATACTGGTTTCTGCCAGTTAGCGACGACGGCTCTTTTGTGCAAACCCCTCACTATTAAAGCGCACTGTGTGCACCACACAGCTAGATGACCGTGTGTAGTTTCCCCATTAACTGATGCTGTTTAGCTCTTGAACAGTGTTTGGAGACGGCCCATATAGGTATCTCTATGCTTTAGTAAGAAATGAGAAAATCCGCGATCCTGTGCTGCAAAAACGAATACGGACTTCTACATTCGTTCTGTTTGCAGGCCCCAAGGCTTGCATGGCCAATCCGTTAGCATCTCCACGAGCACACAACTACAATTTAATACCGTAGTAAAATGTAGGATAGTACATGTACCTTAAACCCATCGAATACGGCTGTTCTTCTGTGCTGACACGAACGGTTCACTTTCATTTGATTAAACTTTTAGCAGTTTTGACAGGTACCACTGGTCCAGACAACAGTTAAAAGAAGTGCACCTAATTGGTTGATTAAGACCCTGAAAAAGCATCACGATTGGTTACTGCCTGTCGGGCGAGGGCAAGAATATAGAGAGCATTGACCAAATTTTTGAATTTCCCACAGCCTCTCACTGCTGGACGCGCGTTCTCCATTCTGAAAGAAGCGCCAAAATCGAGAGTGACTTCGACTTCAAGCTTGTTTGGCGGTTCCTACTTCGTGAAAACATGAAATCGCTACCTGCGCGCCCGGTACATGTGCTTGTGCGTGTCCAGTGGGTGTTTGCGCCACACTAGATATCGATTTTGTGTGACAGGCACGACTACATCAATCCAGGCTGCTCGCACTAAAACGGGAAAGCGCGGACTTGGGTATTTGAATGGGGAATAGGAGCTACTTGCCTTCATTCGTTCTGGCGAGGGTATTGGCAGCCGCGTCTTCTCCCACAGAGAATCTGACGCGTAGTAAGTGTTGATTTGGAATAGTGGCAATTACTGAACTAACGGTAGATGTTTATCCGTGCTGAAGAGGGTTCAAGAGAGGAATCTTCTCAGGAAGAAGGGGAAGTGTTGACCGCTAGACGTGCACGGCAGTTTTCACCGATCGCCACCCAAGCTAATGCCCGTAGCTTATCCTGATAGTGCATGTTTATCACCTATATTGTATCCTGGCGTGACTGGAATTGAATCTACAGGAATCCAGTCTTCGAACAGCGGTAGTGCGTACAATCTGGGCGGCGCTGAGGGCTCGGAGACAACGGACAAGCAGGCTATCCGATCAGCAACCCTAAAGCTGAAACGGCAACTGGCAATGGGGATCAGCAGCAATCGGGAGCTGACGTGTTATCAACGGTCCCTCACCGACTTGACCTCAACCTGTTGTGCTCCGATGGAGACGCATATTTGGCTTCCGATGATGAAGTGCTGTCAGATGCCGACGAAGGTGCTCTAAACGACGCGAGTTCAGCTTCATCTGATGACGAAGTGGAAGAAGATGAGGCTATCCATAGCGAGCTGCTGGAGGCAGCAGCAGCGCTTGATCTAGAAAGGCGTGTACGAGGTAATTTGATGTACCGGCAAATCATGTATTTATCATTCTGACAGTATCATTAAAATCTAACATTTATGCTGACCTTATTTACGGCGCTGTGGCTTTAGTATCTGCGACTGTATACAGCGATACCGAACTGCGAACAATGGCTACAGCGCAGTAAATAAGGTCAGCATAAATGTTAGGCGGTTGGTGTGTTCTACCCCAAAACTACAGTTGTTGAAGTTGATGATACGGCTGATGTTGATTCGCTGTACTCCGGCTATGGCGGGCCAAGCGACGAAATTATGGAGTGCGGGCTCAACATTCTGGAGTTGTTTTTCTTTTTTCTGAAAACGTCGCTATGGCAGCAGGTTGCATCCCAAACACATCGATACTGGCAGCAAACGCTAGTCGAGCTCGCAGACAAAGCGTATGCAGCGCAAAACGACGCTGAGGGCAACCACGCTCGGCCACCTCGTAGTCGAGAGAAGGTCGTGGCTAAACTGAGCAAGCTCCAGAAGATTCAGCCGCATGAGCTCCTTCAATCAACGGGTCTTCTAGTGGCAAGAATGATTGCTACTCTAAAAACGGTTTTCCAATTAAAGAAAGGTACATAATAAAAATAGAGTGATGTTGCATTTTGTTAGTGCTGTAGTCAACTATACTGATCTATTGAATAATTATTTTTTATCATACGGTTCATTAACAGTCAGAAGGCGAATTTACTGAAGAGGTGATAATGAAGTTCGAAATGGGTAGAAAAAAGCAACATTATCAAATTGATATTAAAAGCTTAAAATTATATACCATGATCGGCATAATTTCAAAATCAATAATGCCAGACATTTAGTTTTTCACTGCAATGTAAGTAGCGACGAATACCGCCACGAACGTACGCAGTTAGCTTGTAAATCAAAATGATGCTCTTTCGCATATTTTGGTGGGTTGATAAATAAATCTGGCGCTTTAAGATAAATCAATTTCTTTTTTATTGGTAATTCTACCTACAATGACTACATATTCTCCCTGTACCGATATGCACACGTTGTTTCTATGGTAATAAAAGATTCAGAGAATATATAGACGAATGACGGAGTGCTTGAAGGTAATCAGCCCTCAACTCAGGCGGGTTTAACCATCGTGGTAGGCTCACCCATGATTAACAAAGTAATTAGTAAAACGGGGAAATAATTAGAAGCAAAATGGGATTAGCGTTATTAATATAGCAGAATTTTCACACACCTTTACTCTAATCTGACTAAAAATGGTGTTTAGGTCTGAACACAAAATCAGTTGGACGTTTTGCGAGAAAAAACCCGATCCATATTTCAAATCAAACATACTTCATGTAGACGTCGATACCGATCCGAAACCAGCCTTATTGATTAGAACTGGTGAGATTTGTAAAAAAAAAAAACCGTAAACTAAGACAACAAACATTTCGACTAGAAACCTCCTAAACAATAGAGAGAACTCTTGCAAATTTCTTTTATTCTGACTGTAATCACTGATCAAGCGAGATCGCAGTGTGTACGCGTTTTGGTTGAGCTTGGTTTTGGGAAGTCCAAGCTAAAAGTACAAAATACGCCTTTGTTAATTTTACTTCTGTATTTCTAAAGCTCTTTCCTGAACTTGAAATGGAAAGTAGCGGATGTGTCGGCTATCTTTCGTGTTTCAACAAGCGGCTAGGATTCAATTTGTAAATACGGTACTTCAGAGTCAAGGATGCATTACATTTTCTTTTTTTAAATCCTATTTAGCTGTTTAGTAGAGTTGGAACTGAGTCTGGTCACCAGTAGAGGCGTGTACTAGATTGTACGTAGCTATGTTATTACTGCAAATAATACATGTTTCCGTAGTTTTACGGCTTAGCTAGAAAAATATAACGTTGTACGTGAAAATGTGGATAGTGGCTCTCTGGGAACTATGTTATGAACACGAAATGTTACGAGATTTCAGGAATACACACTTAACCCTTCTAATCTGAAGGTTATTCCGGAGACTGGAATTCCTAACGTATGAGAAATTAGTACAATATATCACGTTTCAAACCCTATCGCGTGACACGTGGTCCACAGAAGGCATGTGATTGGCTGGCGTTGAAGGATGCGCAGTTAAGCAGCCTTTCAAAAGTCTTCCAATTGCGATCTCCTTGCAAATTGGTTACGCCCTACAGTAACGAACCAACAACAATAGCGCTCGAAATGACCGTCACTCTGTAACACACTTCGTTTGTTTATTTCTCTTTCATTCCTCAGCTACCGCACCCTCAACCTCGGGCCTACGCTTGCTTTCGAGCCTGATATTCTGCTGCATCTCGGGTGGGATGGTCACGCCGTTCTTCCAGCTACCTCATTGCAGGTGAGGACGCTGCCGTGATCCAATCTGGGAGTCTTGTTGCACAAGGCGACTCTTCCCCTCTCCACCCTTGAACATGATGCATAGAAGTAGCTGGTCTCAAAGCTACGGACGCCTAGACCAGCGTAGGCAGAAAACAACTTGCATAGCCAGTGACAGCGCTTATCACCGTTCATCTCGTCAATTTTCTCGAGTGTGTGTGCGTGGTTGGGAAGAGGTTCGGTAACGAGGTCTTCTAAATCGTCGCTGGCAGAAAAAACTTCATTAGTTTGATTCATCAGGTCGGTATGCAGCTGTGTTGGCGCATGACGACCTTGCGAATGATGAACGCGTTCGCCATAGCTAGGTCCACTAATCCAAGCAATATGGTACGGTAATACTCCCTCATGGGAATCGCTCGTTGGATTGAGAACAACAAGATATCAGAATCAAATCATCGATAGTAATTCCGGTTTAACTACCAGCACGAGCTGTCGATGAATTTGGTGTCTCCTGTGTTGCCAATCTCGAATTATCCTCCATGTCTGTCGGAGCCTCCGTAACTGCACAGTAGACTCTGGAACATGTGTGTTCATATCAGGGACAACAGGTACTGTACAATCCGTAACAGACGTATTAGTATCAGATAAGTAACGTTGCTAAGAATGTAGTGAGACCTGCCATTCCGAATCCGCTTCGTGGATGAGCTAGAAGTTGGTGCCTTCCGCTTGCTTTCGGGTCGCGGGCACTCATCAGGTGCCGCTGCGCTAGCCGAGCGGGTCGCGTTTGCTGAAGGCCGTGGTCTACTCGGCACAGTTGGCTTGGCAGAAGCAGGTGGCATCATTTGGCCAGGATCCGCTGCTGCGGCTCTTACATCCGACCCAGCAGCTTCTTTCGCTTTAGCTGGATCCACACTTACCAACACAGCTGCGGCTTCTTTTGGCGGTGACTTCTCACGGGCGGACGTCATCACGACGATAGGCGGTGTCGGCGCAGCATCGGACAGCGTCGCAGCAGCTGGTGGCGGATCGAGGGGAAACCAGCCCAGTCGCCGGTAGTAGCGTAGTAAACTGGTCTCCGCTAGCCAACAAACGAAATATTTGCTGTAACTCAACATATAACGCCTACCAATACAAGTACCAACAAAGAAGTGCACGTCTTCAGTTCCCTTGAGGTCCCCGCAGGTACCTCTGGTCGTTGATCAGCCCCGTCGACTCGGCAAGACCACCATTTCTTGGCCAGCGCGCAACAAAGTTGGTGGAAGGACTTTTTACGTAAGAAGAGGTGCACTGAAACTCTCTATATGTTTCCAACTTAGTAGATTTCTTTACTTAAACTATATGTTTAGGAGGGTTCGGTTCCAACAAAGGTTGCACGTGTACTAAAAACGTGTACCTCTTCCAATGACATTTTATTCGTGATTAAACCTTTTAAGATTAAAAGTTTGGAAGTGCTCCACAAAGGATTTTTGTTTTATAATGGAAATGTTACATTTGTAAACGATGCTGTGAACGTTGGTAGTGAGCTTTTAACTAACCCGTGTAATTGTAGTCGGGAGTAACCGTTGACGGAATATGCATACCGCACTGCTCTTGTCAAAGGGTGTGTCATGTCATAAGCGGTATGTGCTGGAAAGGCCAAAGTGCGTGCAGACGAATAAAGTAGGACGCTCAATGCTACAGGCCTAATTTAGGTTTTGTTTAGGAACCTTGTGATCTCTAAACTTCACACAGCCATTCAATTGCTACTGCCAGCCATCGGTTGGATACCACTGGCATTGCTCACCACAATTCAGCCACACCAACCATCCCTTCCGCTTGCTGTTACCCTACTTGGCGCTTCCTACTGCCCCTCACTAAACAATTTGCATCGTACCGACGCGGCAAGGTAGACCGCGTCTTCGCGGCGGTGGCCGTCGCCAGCGTCAATTTCGACGTCAAGCATACACAGTGGCGTTCAAACTACAAGTTCTCCGCCACTTTGACTCGACCAAGAGCATGCGATCCAGCTGGGTACGAGCTCGATGAAGGCGATGAAGTACAAGCATCTATCAACGCGGTCGCCACACAGCTTCAGCAGCTAGATGCATTTGCAGTTGTAGCTGAGGATGACATTGTCGAGAGCGCTCTTGTCTAAATTCATGTAATACACACTAGTTTGACCTTTTCTTCGGCTTTGCTTCTTCTTGTCATAAGCGAATTCATGTGTTCGGCGAGTACCGTCGTTTTTTACTCCCCTCTATGACATGAGCAATGCCGTACATAACACAAGAAGATCGTTACGCAAAGTTTAGTATGCAGTGACTGTTTATGACGTGGAGTCGCTCAATTGGCGAGTCGGAATAACAGACTACCGCTGTTAATTTCACAATGACACTTTATCCACTGCGATAATTCCATTCAGCATATGCAGCATTAAAGCACATAGATTTAAAGAAGCGAATCGTTTAATTGTTTCGGTGCCCAGGTGGGGGAGGGAAGGGGTCCAAATATTCAGCAAAAAGTGCACTTATGCTAATCGTGTCTCTAATTTGCTAAACGCTGGAACACAAGTTGTGTCTATCAATTTAGAAACCTAACTAAGTGCAGCGTTAGTCGAATATTAGTTTCAGAGCAAATTTGATCACTTTCAGATGAATCATAATAGCATTTTGAAGTATTATGTTCAAAGTGTCATGAAATATTTGAGACCACGCAAAACAAAATCGTCCATTCGAATTTTATTACAGTGGAGATACAGGCATTTGTATGGGACGCGGCCGAGAATCGAACTTAAATGAAGTTTCGAGAAAAAGGGTTTAGAACATTTCGCGACTGTTTTTTTTCGTGAGTCACTCACAAAAACGCTCCCCCCATGGAGCACGAAGTGTGCACTGCATCAGGAGACGACATCGAGGCCAGTGCCTCTGCTGGATTGTCGTACTGCAGCGCCGAGGAGGATGACGAGATCGTCGAGATTGACGAGGCCGTGACGGATCACATCGACACCGTGCTAGGAGTAACTTGCTGCGAGAATGACTGTATCGCGTCTCATCCTGAGGCAGTGACCAACTTTCTGAGGGGCTACATGAAGATGACCAAGGACTGCCAACGCACGAGCTTAGTTACAGCGCTGGCGATGTGTCTGGCGTTCTCGAAGGATAATCAGCGCCATCGTTCGACCGGGGTAAGACAGCGCTACGCGTACTTCGTCCCACTTGTTGGTCAGGTCTGCAGAACGGCATTTAAGACGGCTTACAACGTGAGCAATGACACAATCAACATATATGGCATTAAGACCGGTTATGATTTGTGGTTGGCGTTAAGACCGACTTTGTTTTGCTCTAAACAATGCTTAGGTACCGCAACCAAGCCAAGAAAGGGGATTTTGCTGTCCCAATTCACGGAAACGCTGCAAACAAACATGCTCAGTTTGTCGACGAAGAAGCTTTGAAAGCTTTCTTTACTCGACTAGCTTCAACACACGCCGATTGTGTTCCTGTCCGTTTTCGCTACCAGAAAACGGTTGATGGTGAGCTCCGTCGGTACCACACGACCAAGGAATACCAGCTCTTGCCTTCCTACTTCACGTGGGGTATGATGCACGGTTGGTACATCAAGTGGGCGAAGGATGCTCGTGTTCGAATCAAGGAGCCATCTCTCTCATCCTTCCGGACCGTTCTTGAGATAATTTGCCCGGAGATCCGCATTCGGTCTGTTCGCGACAATGTATGTGACGCGTGCGTTATATACCGCAACACAATAGGAGCAGAGCCCACGGTGGATGACACCGTGGGCACCGTAATGGAATCTTATCTACTCGGTGCGAAAGGCGAAGAAAGGTAGCACCGAAGTCATCTCTATGCTGGATGACTTTGCCAGGATGCGGAACATCTATTCGGCGGGGGTAGTTGGCAGCAAGCACTGGCACGTATATGCAGACAATTGTGGCGGGCAGGTGAAAAACAACTTTGTTGTGCAGTTTCTGACGTTTCTGGTGCACTCGAAGGGATGGAAAGGCGCTAAACTAAGCTTCCTGGTGAAAGGCCACACAAAGAATCATTGTGATCGTCATTTCGGGTATATCAAGAGACACTATACCAAGAGGGACATGTGGATCCTGGACGACGTAGAGAGAGCAATTCAAGAGTCCTCCCCTGACAATCGGTGCCTCAACTTGGAGCAATCGGATCACATATTTCGTGAATATAAAGAAACACTGGAGAAACTCTACAAAAAGCTGGACAACATTCAGAGCTATCAGATTTTTGAGGTGCGCGATGGTGAGCCTGGTGTTGTGTACTGTCGTACAAGACCGGACAGCGAACCCGTCGTGCAGAATCTCCTAAGGTCTAAAACAGCGAAGAACTTCAGCGCTGACGAAGTGTCAACGCCCTGGGAATCTTTCACTCCTCTCAGTCCGCCGCCGCCCAACAAGGAAAAGATCCATGACATTCACAAGAAGGCGCTGCAGTGTGTTCCTCCAGATCTGCGTAGCGACCCGCTGTACATCGTTCCTGACGCTGCAGATCGCGCAGAAGTTGCAGCCACGAAACGCTTTCGCCGACAGAAGGCTGTCCAGAAGAAGGAGCGTCCCGCTGCAAACGCAGACGCACCCCGGAAGAAGAGAGCTGCAGAGAGCGATAACCAGTAAAGCCGTGTTTAAATGTTCACAGCAAATCAAAATCGGTCTTATCGCCAGGATTTCACCAGGTGTTTAAACTTATGTGGTGCACATAATGTTTTTTTCGTCAGTTGAAACGCCGCAATTCCAACGTGTTCCGCACCGAATCATGGTAAAACGATACCACCAATCGATTCTACGCGTCGAAATACATCTATTTGGACGAAAAAGCAACAACAAAAAACATTTTTTGAAATTTGAAGCGGGTTGCTTCGCGCCAACGGCCATCCTGCTCGACACACTTGTCATCTGAGGTCGAGTGATGGCTCAAAATGGAGCTAAGATGCAGGGCTACACCGTAGGCATAATAACTCGAAACGTGTATTTAGGCGTTATGACCGAAAATGTTCTGCGTTGTCTCATTGGTACATTGTCGCAAAGTAGGTGAATTCGGGCCGTTCAATGGTCGTTTGCAAAAACAAAACAGAGGGCGAACTGAGCCTGCCTCGACTTCAAATAGGTGAGCTTGAGGGACGCACGCACGTACATAATTGGCAGCTACATTGTGTTGCAGCTAAAATAATATATATATATCATATTATGTCGATCGTTTTGGAAAGCAATTGGAAATTTGGCGAATAAATGGACCCTCTATCCAGGGTCGTTGTAAAAACGTTGATATTGTATTTGCTTCGTGTTGTAGACAACTATATACATGAATGCTAAAAGAACCGAGTCGTCCTGTGCTATAGAAGACGCCTCAGTTGTTGTTTAATATCATCAAGCTAATTGAAGTAGCATGAAATTTTAAAAGCAGGAGCTAATGCAGTAAATGAAAATGAAACGCAAATGCAATTTTTAATTACACCTACATGGAATTAATATATAATCTGCTGAGCGAAGCGAGGCGGCCATGGAACATGTGCTCTGCTTCAAATTGTATTCACTGTCTGCCATGTCGACGCTAAACTATTTTTCCTATAACTTATACAACACTTCATTCTAATCGTCTCATATCATTTAAAAGTTGGTGTTCTTTTGAAAAAAAGTTAAGAATAAAAAAGTTATGTAAAAGAAAAGCCCGCCCGCCCGCTCGCTCGGTGGGCGCATTGTTGCTTGGACTCAACTTGGGTAAAGAGCCCCCCCTTGCGGGGCTCCGCTCGACTTGTAGTATCAAATCTCGACCCTGATACAGTACACAAAGCTGTGGCGGCTTTGATAGAATTTTGTGGTGGGAAATGCCAGAACGTGCACATATCATAGATACTGAAGCAAGCTACATATAAGTCAAGGAATATGTATTTGATAATGCTAATTTAAAGCACTGCCGCCGTTGCCAGCTCGATCTTCTCCTTGTCAGCTGGCCGCTGACATATAGACAACATTAGAGGTGATGTTGCACTGTAAAAATACTTGTCCCAAGCTAGGGCCAGATCTAAGGAGCGCCCGTGGAAAAAAACACCCGGCCACTTGATATGGTTGGCCGTCCTAACGATTTGCTGTTCGTGTTCTGTACTGCAGTCTATTCATGCGGTCTCAGTCTCACTCTGGCTTCGGATTTGGCGCTCACAGTCAAGAGCCAAAGAATTGGAACGCAGTCATGCGTCTTCAGGACATCGTGCTCCCGGCTGTTGCTTCCTCCCTTCTGTCTGCTACAGCGGAATCCCATGGAATGACATCCGACTCTGGATTATCAGTGCCATTTGATCGACTCGATGTCTCCACCAATAGGCTCTTGAAGGCTCACAAGGCCTCATACGGCAATGGAGAGAGGGGCGTTACCGAGTCACTATCAAATTCCTTGAAATCAACTACTACCCAGCAGCTCAAGGAGTGGCTCAAGGGTGGAAAATCCACGGATGACGTCTTCAAGCTGCTAACGCTCGATAATGTAGCCGACGATCTCTTAGCTACCCCGCAATTGCAAGTCTGGATCAACTACATGAAGCTCTTCAACGAGGAGAACCCGAAGCAGCAAACTACTTTGATCAAGACTCTCACCTCACACTACGACGACACAGGTGTGGCTAAGATAATCGAAACAGCGAAGCAGGTCCCCGCGACTGCAACTATCGCCAAACGCCTGCAGACCGAACAGATCCAGCGTTGGATCGCTCAGGAGAAATCCCCAGACGGCGTGTTCAAGTTGCTGAATCTTGATATAGCAGCAGATCAGCTTTTCAAGCAGCCTCAGGTGGTCACCTGGGCGAAGTATATGGATGACTTCGACAAGGCGCACCCCGAACAGAAGACAAAAATGTTTTCAGCTTTGATAAAATACGACAAACAGACCTTGGTGGATATGCTGGTTGCTGCGCAGAAGGTTCCTACCACGGAGAGAATCGCAGTGCAAGTCCAAGCCGACCTGACTAACGCGTGGCTTACATTAAAGAAAGCCCCCAATGATGTCTTCAAGATGCTTAAGCTGAACAAGGACGGTAACGCGCTTCTGGAAAATCCACTGTTCATCGCTTGGATGAGATACACAGACGACTACAACTCGATGTACCACAAGGAAACCGTACCCGTGATTTCGACTTTGGCGAAGAATTATTCGAGTGACAAACTGGCAAAAATGCTCGTTCAAGCAAACAAGAACCCAAGCACAGAACATTTGGCGAACCAACTGCATCGTGATCTGCTGGAGAACTAGTTAAACCAAGGAAACGCCCCGAGCTACGTTTTCAGACGATTACTGCTTGACAAAACAGGAGAAAAGTTGTTCGACAGCCCAATTTTCAATACTTGGATGCAGTACGTCGAATATTTCAGACGGGAAAACCCGAAACAGAAAGTGAATACGCTCTCGATACTGAAAGAACGCTACAAAGACGATGGTGTTCTGGTAAAGATGATCCTTGATGCAAGAGAGGTCCCCAGCACCCAGAAAGTCGCTGTCGGCTTACTGGATTCTCTCACGCTCCGATGGATGTACAACAGGGAGCCCCCGGCCTCGGTCTATCAATGGCTTCGTGTGCAGCAGGGAACGACAGCGATCAGGAAGATTTACGACAACTACGACCAGTTGTACAAGATGAAGTATCCAGCTTGGTGAAAAGAAAATCTGGAGAAGTTTTGTTTTAACCTTCTCATTAAAATGAAATACTACTTACTAAGTACGCAGTAGGAATAAGTGGATTGCCTTGGCTCATGCCACAATGTACAAGGCCCGGGGCGGGACATCACTTCGCAAGGAAGCAGCCCTCGGTCGCTGTGCACCGTTGTCTCGACGTGGTCGACACTTGTCGACGTGTGGAGAGCAGTCTTTGGCTTCTCGGCGACGAGCTGCGGCTTCATGGTGGCTCCGGGCAGCAAGCCACAGGTGCCAGCCAGCGTGCCAAACAGCATGAGTGGGGCTAACCTTAGGTCGTTTCACGGTTGAATTAGGTTGTGGTTTCGATCGACAGATCAGCCTAATTATTTGATAAAAATAATTCTAATAATTTGCTATTTTGAACCCCCCTAATATAATACACTATAACGCAAATTAGGGTCAGCATTCAATAAGGGCTCGGCCTGGTTTGATTCTGCAGTCGCTGGGCTGCTGACTATTACCGTATAACCTTAGTTAAGAGATACCCTTTGTTAAGGATACACTATCATCTAGCCAATCAGAGACTACGAGTACGCATCGACTTTTTATAACGTTCCCCAAATTAAACGTGGTAATTGTGTGTAGGTCCCTTTTACGTAATTTCACTCCGCATTTCTACACTGCAGATCAGGTGTATCCATAAGTAAGGTTGTACGATAATAGGACCGCGAGCGCAGGACTATGTTACGCATGGTCGCCAGCACGTCACAATTCTTCAGATGCTTTCTCCAGATGCTTTCAACTTGAAAGGGACTTGCGCTCTCTGCGACATTACTTGTAGTACTTCTTATAAAAGTGCGAGAGAAAACTAATCCGAGGCTATAACGCTTGTTCTAGACCAGCGATTGGACCGTGGATTGTTGTATTGTATGTAAAATACTCTCCTATCGGCCCCACTTCTTCAGTCACCGAAAACGCATGAAAAATGACTAAGTTATGATCAAAAAGGAGCAAAACATCTATTTAAAATTCAGAGCGGAAGACTCTGATGGGAGATGCGCGACTATAGCATAACTCTGCACCACGTGCAATCTCGCACCGAAAATATCATAGCGAAACTTCCTGGACATTTATCTTCTCTTTAAGGGCTCGTACACTCTTAAAACTTAAGAACTAATGAAGTTGGTCTGCAGCGGTGCATAAGTTTGAGAGTGTGGGTGCTGACGAACGAGACCATCAAGCAAGTAGCCCGCTCATTGCAGCGGCGCGACCAACCCGACAACGTCGGTACTGCGAAAGCACAGCGGTATCTCGAGACAGATTGGGACACGTTTCGCGAAAAACCAGCATTCGATCTTCTCTTGGCTTATAAAGACAATGTGTTTCGTCCTGAACTCCTGGAAGGGCTGCCAGAGAAGCGCGACATCGAACACCGTATCGACGTGAAGGATACCAACCTCGCGATGTATCGGCAGCAATGGCGACAGTCACCAGAACAGCAGCGTGAAATTGTGCGCTGGGTTGAAGACATGGTGAAGAAGAAACTGATTCGGCCCAGTATCAGTCTACATGCTGCTCCAACGTTCTGCGTGCGTAAACCAGTCGGTTGGCGGATCGTACACGACTACCGGTCCTTCAACTCCAATACTGTGCTCCAGAGTATCCCGATGACCCGAAAGGAAGACATCTTAGACGCTATGTCAGGAGCGTACTGGTTTCCACGATGGACCGGATGTCGGCGTACTACCAAGTGCGCATGCGCGAGGAAGACATCAAGTTCACCGCATTCCAGGCGCCAAACGGACTTTGGGAGTATCTTGTGTTGCCCATGGGAGTCAGTAACGCGCCGGCGACGATGCATCGGTTGACTTCAAAGCTCTTCCGAGGCTTGGAGAATATGAAGTCGTTTTACGACGACATCTTCATCTTCACGAAGTCGCAGAACATCGAAGACCACTTAAAAGCATTGCGCAAGACCCTGGATATCTTGCGCGACAACAAGTTATACGTCAAATTGTCCAAGTCCGTCTTCTGTGCGGAGGAGATTCCGTGCCTCGGTGACTTCGTGGGACGCAACGGTGTACGTATGGATCCCGACAAGGTGCAATCGATCAAGGACTGGCCGGTACCACGGACCCAAGAAGAGCTTCACAGCTTTCTCGGTCTAACTGGCTACGTTCAGCGTTTCTGTCCGGAATATGCAGCATTGACAGCAGGCCTGTTCGCTCTTCTAAAAAAGAAAGATAAGCGCAACGCGAAGATCCGCTTCAACGACGAGCAGTTGAAGAACTTTAAGGAGTTGAAGAGACGACTGTGTAACCCACCCGTGCTGCATCTGCCTGCCTTCGGCCAGACCATCCATCTTCGTACGGATGCCAGCAAGTTTGCGGTCGGCGGTGTTCTGTTCCAGGTCGTCGATGATGTCGAGCGCCCAATTGAGTACACTAGTCCGAAGATGAAATCAGCTGAGCTCAATTACCCGACGCAGCAGCAAGGGCTCTTAGCCATCGTCCGCGCGCTCACAGCCTTTTGGATCTATTGCTCGGACAAACCCCCGATTGTTGAAACTGATCACAAGAGTCTTGAAGGTCTGTTCACGCAGAAGATGGCTAACCGTCGCCTTGCACGCTGGTACGATATCCTCGCTGAATATCAGCCGACGTTCTCGTACCTTCCGGGAGCGAAGAATGGCACAGCTGACGCCTTAAGCCGTAGACCCGACCTTCAACCGGAAGCGAAGTCCTTTCACGACTTAAGTGTGACGAGCTTCGACGCCACGTCGTTCAGCTTTGCGATCAGTGAAGTGACCACGGACACCGAGTTGATCACGAAAATCAAGAAAGCGTACATGAAAGATCGCGACGCGCAAGCAGTCTTTGCAGCAATCAAGCGACGAACCGCGAACTTGAATCCGGCAGCCAAGCCTCAGCACCTCAAGAAGTATCGTTGCTATTCCGCAGCTAATGGCTTGCTCTGGTTTCAATCTCCAACGGACGACGTACCACGAGTTGTAGTGCCCAACGATGTGAAGTTACGGCACACAATCATCAGCGAGTGTCATGACTCCAATTACGGCGGCCATCCAGGTGAGGAACGAGCGTACTTAACACTCTCGCGACACTGGTACTGGTCCAAGATGTTGAAGTCCATCCAGAAATTCGTCGCAGACTGTGAACGCTGTCGACGGAACAAACGTCGTCTCACCAAACCGCCCGGTCTTCTTGAGCCTTTTCAGATACCGGACGAGCGGTGGCGATCAATCTCCATGGACTTCACCACCGACTTGCCGCGTACCAAGCGTGACGTAGACTCCATTTGAGTCGTCGTTGATAGACTAACGAAGCGATCCCACTTTGTGGCGATAACGAAGAAGATGACAGCCGAAGGCGTTGCCCGTCTCTTTATCGACAATACCTGGAAGCTTCACGGTATGCCTACGAACATCGGATCGGATCGCGATCGGAAGTTCGTGTCCAACTTCTGGCAACACGTTTTCAAGTCCATTGGAACGAAGCTGAGTATGACGGTAGCACACCGCGCTCAAGGTGATGGGCAAACGGAGCGTATGAGCCGCACTCTGGAAGAGTATCTTCGATGTTTTGTGGGCCCACAGCAAGACCATTGGGATCTTCACCTTGCCAACGCTGAATTTGCAGTCAACTCGACAGTGAACTCCAGCACCAAACTCGCTCCATTCGAAACTGACCTGGGCTATATTCCACTTAACCCATTACAGCTAGCAGCTGAGCAACTCGAAAACGTGCCCAAGAGTCGACGAGGCACAGAGTTCCACGAGCATCAAGCAGCCGTCCTTCTTCGATGTCGTGACGCGCTCGCTCAAACCCAAGAGCGAATGCGTGACGTTTACGACAGAAACCGTTTGGAGCAACAGTTCGAAGTGGGCGACCGTGTGTACTGGAGCACCAAGCACTTGGACCCAAAGCATACCGGCCTACCCAATTCGACCGAGATCGGTCCGAAGTGGACCGTTGTTCGCAAAGTACACAACCACGCGTACGAGCTGAACATTCAAGCCGGCAACAAGCTTCACCCCGTCTTCAACACAGGATCGCTGAAACTCTACAAGGAACCAACGCGATTGTCGCGGCCAAACGATGTCATCCTCGCTGATGGCAGTGTTGGTCAGCTTGTCCAGCGTCTGTTGGGCAAGCGGAGACACGCAGTTTCTTGTGGAGTGGGTGGGCGAAGAGAAGCCCACCTGGGTTCCCGTGAAAGACCGTGACCAGGTACCAGACTTGATCGCAAATTTTGAAGAACAGCGCCGTGCCAAACGAAGACGAAGGACTCACAAGTAGTGAAAGGGGGCTCAAGACCAACATGTATTGGATTGAATGAACTGGACCTAATCCTTGCGGCGACGTGCCTCACGCTTCTTCTCCGTTTTCGTTTTGCGCTTCTTCTTTTGCGGATACGCCTTCAACTCCACGCGATAGATACTGATAGCCTTAGCCAATCACTCAAGCGTCAAAAGCGGCTCGCGATAGCATGGCGGGTCGTAATCAGCACCGTATCCGTCCAAGACTTCGAGTTTCTTCAACAGCTTGCGCGGCTCTCTGCATCGAATACTACAATCCGCGGCCCATTCGCTGGTCTAGAAAAAGAGTTATAGCCTCGGATTAGTTTTCTCTTGCACTTTTTTTAAGACCGGAGGAAGTATTTTAATACTTCTATATATATTATTTAAAAATAAATGTGGTGGCAGCAAGATACGTTGATTGGCCCACGACGTCGAATAGGAGTTCGTGCTGTTACGATGACGGGGCGTCGTTGAACGACTCGCTTGTAAGCGACAAGTGCACGAAAACATATCTTTACAATCTCCGCGCTCTTCAATGAAGAGTCTTCATTTCATCATCTCGGACCTCTCCTGAGGGGGGCTCTACAGTACAGTAGTACAGTGTATTCTAGATAACAAAGGGGGGGGGGTAATAATAGCAAGCATGACAACATTGTACTGGAAATGTTAACGATTTCATTTGGTGTTGACGTTTTGGTAGTTCATGAAGCAGTACAAAGTGTAATTTGACTCAGCACTATCATGTACCACTGATGCCAACAACATGAATTATGCACCACTTCCAAGCACTCAGTACGTATTATCCCATCCTGATAAGTTATCATCACTTCGGTTTTCCTGTTGGCTCTGAAACAGAGGAGCTTCCTGATCATTTTGCATTCTGCTACGCAACGCTCACCACGTATACCAAAAGAAACTGCTACACGCACTAATGAGTCCCAACCGCTTAGTGTTAATGGCTACAGCCGTGCTCTTCGCAAGTCTTGATGCCACTTCGACGACTGTGGAGGCACAAATGACCCAACTCAGTGGCCGGGCATCAGAGCGTTCCCTTCAGAGCTTCATCTCCAACCAAAGATCGTTGAGAGTACACAACACTGCGGATAATGGCGAAGAGAGGGCTTTCACGCTCCTCGGAACGGGGAAACTCGCGGATGTCGTAGAGTCATGGGCTTCCAAGATCGTCCAGAGCGCTAAGATTCAGTCTTGGCTGCTCGCAGGGAGAAAAACCGACGACATTTTCACGACGCTACAGCTGAATATGGCAGGGAAAAAATATTCGAAGACCCAAAGTTTATCACTTGGGTAGTCTACGTGGCCAAGGTCGAAAAGCACAACCCCGAGGAAGTCATCTTGTCTAAGTTGATGACGCAGTACACCCCGGAGTCTCTGGCCACAATGATTGCTGCGGCCAAGAAGGTTTCGAGCACAGAGGGCCTCGCCACCTTGTTACAGGCTCAGCAGAGGCAGGTTTGGATGAACGCAGGGAAATCGGGCGATGACATCTTCAAGTTGCTCAGGCTCGACGATACAGAGAGCAAGCTTTTCGAGACCCCGCAGTTCACCACCTGGACCTCATACGTCGATGATTTCAACAGAAACAACCATAACGAAGCAGTGTCGAATGTCTCGCTGTTGGCAAAACGCTACAATGAAGCAACTCTGTCTGAGATGCTCGAAGCAGCGAAGAAAGTGTCAAGTACGGAAAGCATTGCGACGAAATTGTTGTTGTGTCAATATTCTCTGCTGATCACAAACGTGGTGCCACGTCCGATTTACAAGTCAGCGACAAGATGGTCAACTCAATCACGTCACACGTATCCTTCCTGGCGAATTCTTTTGTACAAGCAATTTGGAGGTGGAATTTAACACGGACGAGGAGGAAGGAGTTGAGTTGACACTCACTAGCCATTACACGGATTTGGGTGTCGCACAGTTACTTTACGAGGGAAAGAAGCTCCCACTAACGAAGGAAGTATCCGAAGACTTGCAGCATGCGCAATTTGCACGCTGGTTCCACGAAGAAAAAACTCAGGATGATATTTTCAACCTGCTAAACCTGAAAAGAGACACGTGGCTTACTGACCCGGATACGAAGATTCTCCGCGAGTACAACAGATTCTACAAGAAGATGAAGACTCCAAATTGAGGGGACTTCTCCTGTCGTGTTAACCAAATACTAATCGCTACAGCAGAGTCGAATCAAAATAGAGCTAGCAAATCTCATGAATACTCTGATTTAGAGACAGCCCAAGTCTATTTTAGAGGTCTAAAATAGAGAGCAAAGTATCTACAATGGGGGTTTCCGCGATAGAAGACCCCTTACTATTAGAAGACCCTCCAGAGTTACTGAAAATGTTCGGAAAATAAAAGACCGCTTCGAGTAAAAGATCGCTGTGCTTGTTGGCTCTGCTCACTCGAAAAAAGAGTGAATCAGGGGGGCGGCATTGCTAACTGTGTACTCCCACAAATAGTTCGCCGGCCGACTCGTTTGGTTGATACGGAACTTTTGATTGGGTGGATTGATCGCGTAGTTTTAGCGTTAGACACCCCTGAAAGGTGCTTGTTGGATTCCATGTATTGATGAATACCAAGGCTAAGGCATTCAGCGAAGTATTGCCATGCGCGTTTTTTTACAGGTTGGACACAATTCCTCCTTGCCGGCGATACTGGAATCACCAAGCTAGTTTAAGATAACGTATCAGGCTTGAATAAACGTTGGAAGGACTCCAGAGATTGAAATGCACTGCGCTTCAAAACCCGTGCTCGCCGTTAAAACAGTGTGCGACTGGATTGCGAGAAACACCAACATCAGTTGTGCAGCACTCAATTGGGGCCGCAGGCATTCACAAAGTACGTCTTGCTGGTTCATCTGAATCCACGGCATCTGTGGATGACAATTCTATCAACGATGGCGCTTCGCACCTAATACAGAAGAGGAGTGGGGCTCGTCCAACATAGGTAGAACTGGATCAAGCCTTGGACGATGTTGATACCGTCGAGCACTCTTCGAATAGTAGACCCCCCACCTATAATAATCAGTATTATGAGGCTACTAATAATTACAAGACCAGCTACTACATATTCGTAAAAATCCGTTATCTGCAAGGTGCAATAACATGTAAATGAAAAATAACCCCCCCCCCCCCCCGCCTCGCTTCACTCAGCGGGACACTCTCCATAAGCCTGCGTTATGAGCCCCGCTCGACTTGTGGGTTTTATAGAGATCTGTAGCTGCAGATTTTAAGGCCGTAATATTGTGATCCTAGAGAGCTAGCGTTCGCACAAACACAAACTGTACTACTAACATTCCTGTTTGCAAACTATTTGTTAGTGTATTGCTATTTCAGCTAACATGTTGGTGGTGTTAGGCTGTCATACAGTAGTATTACGTTGTTTACATTTAAGAATCACAGCATCAACCCTCAGACCGAGCTAGAACTCAATAGTGAGAGCAAGAAACACAGCAAAGCCGACGGCAACGGCCTCACAATAAACCAAATAGTTACATTCTTGGCGCTAAACCATCTTACTGGAATAAGATTCGCCAGGACAATCGGTGAAATCATGAAGCGACTTGTCTAGAATTTAGAAGCACAAACAGACAAACATGTTTGCAAACATCGCTAGCAGTTAGTTAGTGTGTTGTAAGAATCATGAGCATGTCTGCGGAGTACACGATAGAGGGAAGTGTCTAAAAACAACTTTCTTATGTTTTCGTTAGATAAGATTGACAAGGGCGTATCCCCTTGTATCCCAACCAAAGCTTATCTAACTAAGCAGATTATCTAGCTAAACTAAAACTAGCGGTTGTATACACTGTTGTATGGATCATCGGTGCCAAATAAATCTTGCGCATAATCAATGGGAACCGACAGGTTAAGGTGGGCATTTCAGCAATGCACGACCGGTTCAAACGCTGCAGATCCCCGTTATTGCTGACATTCATGTACGAGACCAGCAACTCCATACCGCAGTACCGAATGATGCCCTTGCTATCGGTATAAGGAGTGGTCCATACCACGGAATGGGCCGCGTAGTCAAACGTGACGAGTTCCTTGTTCGTGCCGTCAAGAGCATCCAAGAGATACTCAGCATATTTGTGAGGCGTCTGCGGATCTAGTCTGCTACTCATGAATAGTACACTTGCTTGGGTGGATATGATTGCACTCGGTCACGTTGGTAAATGATTTCATCGCCTTCCTAGTTGGTGAGATTGAAGCCATCGCACTCCGGGGACTTCTCTTTTTAGAAAGCGCAATACCGTCGATTCATTGAATACATTTCATCAGCAATACTCGCATTTGTAAAACACGTTTTAATCTAAGAGGTGGACAGAGCTGGATTCTCCCACATGTCGGAGAAGATTATCAAATAGTACAGCAGCGTAACGTTATCTTGACTTGCAACCAAATAAAAGGTGCTCATTTGCGTGAAAAACTGTGTCAGGACGTCCACATCATTGGAATCACAGCAGTTCAGTCTGTATACCAAAGGTGGAATGAACGTTCGCATTATTCTACCCTGCAGCAGTTGAGTGAGAGTCGGTCGTAGCACCATTGATAGTAAAGTATCAGTCGAATTGAATTGCTCAGTAAAGTAGCGCAACTTGAGTTGGGGTCGTTATCAATTGCTCCTGAAGTGAAACACGGACAGATTCGTTGACTGGAAATGTGTGCTGCACGTGTTGGCTTGGGTACACAGCTCCACGAAGTGCCCGCCTACTTCGCCAACATCACCATCCCACGTGGAGAAAGTAACTGAACTTGCTACCTGACGCCCCGGAAGTGGTTACAATGCCGTCCAGAACGTATCCATTAACGTTTTGCGGGTTAAGTGCATGAGCCGTTCCACCATCACCGTTCCGTAGCTCACTCCGTAGATGATAGAGCTCGCACGATTCGAGAAATTGGAGATAAATGTCGAAACACCCGTGGCAGCGCTTGTCGTGGAGAACGATGCAAGATCCCCAAACTTCATTCGTAGGTCTTTCGCACACGCCGGAATTTCGGACAGAGCTATTCCGCGGCCCCACCTAGAGTCAGTCGTCGAGATCTCAGCTGCAACACAGTCAAGCAGCGTACTGCGTCCAGCGCCGCGTGATCCATCGTGTACACGTTGACCGCCCCCCTCCAGCCGCTTGTGGAGCTCCACCATGTCGGACTCCACTACAAGTCCATCAATATCATTGTTTATGTCGTAAGCTAGGCTTTCACAATGCATGATAGCATTTCACTTACTTGTAGTGGATGAGTAACCTGGGCCGCCTTGAAGCAGCCAAACATTAAGAGCCGTCTTGGTGTCGGCAGCCGTAGCCGGAAGCCGCTTCACGAAAATGTCAACTGTAGGTTCTGCATACTCAAAATCCTCGCAGACACCAGGGTAGCACAATGGGGCGGTGTACACATCACAATCAGCATCTTCACCTTGGCTACATATGCTTCCAGCGTCCGAAAACGTGTACACGTTGCAAGGATACCATCCATTCAGTGGATGGTTTAGAGAAACGTTTGATGCTGCGGAGGTATGGCTGATTGCTCCAGCTACCGCCATGATCAACACGCCACGAAGCCGCATGGTCAAGCTCGAAGTAGTCGCTTGGATATTGCCGAGGCCCGAGGAATTGGATATTGACTCCTGTTTGCTGGTGGCTCTCTGCTTTGATTCTCTAATGGTTTGGTGCAGTGTTACGACGACAATACATGTACAGACAAACCCCTCGGTAGTAATCCCTAGACTTGGAATACTCCCTCAACAGCAATAAAAAAGCGGCTCCCAATGACCAGTAGCATACAAACATGTAAATATTCCCTCTCACCCGTCAAAAGGAATATAATGTTAGCAAAAATTCTTATTCTGGGTGCTTAACTATGGGAAAAGTCCTAACTGTACATCGCGCCCGAACGAATCTGCATGAAATAACAACGACTGTAGTTGCTTCCGATCTATATTTTCATGTACACTTCTCGTAGTCCTCTCACTCATCTGCCTATCTGGCATCCAGTAGCACCGGCATGAACGAAAAACCCTTCAATTCACCATCAGGCTGATAGGCCAGGTTGCAACCGGTAAGTAAATGTGATTGGGGTTGGGGGGGGGGGCTGTGTAGGTAACGCAGCTATATATGTATTACACATTTGGTAAGCTTCACCAACCCTTACAGTGCTATTGGCTCTTGGATGGGATGTGCTGGGTTAATGGTAAACTGATGATCCAGTATATAACATTTGTGCATCCGGACACCCCAAAATTACATACAAATAAAAAAAACGCTTTATATCCTACGTATATTTTTTGCATGTATTAAAATACAAATCAAGTATCTGGTGCATTACTCCTCTTCGGTTGACTCGTCTATGAGCTGAGTGACGACGTCGTCGGATTCGGTGACAGTCTCCTCGATGGCCTCGAGACGCTCCAGCTCTTCTGCTACAATGGTCTCGGGCTGGGTGTTTGAATCCTTTTTTCCTTGTAGGTGAAGCCATACTTTACGGCCCAGTGATTTCCATGCCATCGTGGCCCATTCAATTGCCTCACGTCTAGAAAATGCTTTTAGCTCGAACTTGGAGCCAGTGCCACCTGCCGCATACTCTCGCAGCTGTTTTGAGAGATTCTGTACCCAATATTTTCGTAGCTTTTCCTTTAGAGGTCGAAACCAAGATATATCGGCAGGCTGACACACGGACGTCAAGCCAGGAGGCACCTTCATCAGATGGACATTAAGTATGGGGCGTGTTGCCGAACTTCCTCGTCCAGTGGGCTGAGAAATCGTGACGGGTGGTGATAGAGAGTGGGAATTTCCCCTCCTGGTTGATTTGTAGTGTGTAAAAATATGTGTGTCCTTTTGAACAAATGGTTCAAAATTGAGGTTTTAAAAATGACTACTCTATGCTGATTGGTTAATTCAGGTGTCCCGTTGTACAAATTGTCACGATGCACAAATGTTATACAGTAATGGTACATCCCGCGATAGGAAACCCCTTAGACAGGAATATAAAGCAGGTTCCCGACGCTATGCCTACCGAAGGGATTGTCTGTAATGACGATGATGATGATCGGCATCGTCATCACCCACGGGCAGGGATTGGCAGTAATTTGCCTGGCCGGGAATAGATAGTACTATAGTACCATATAGTAACCAGCACTTTTGTCAGATCGATTCTACTGTTACTATAGTAACCAGAAACTCAAGTTACAGCTCCACCAGTACTGTTGAGTTACTGCCAATTTACTGCCGATATCCAGATTGGGCACCTGACGATCCTCCATTTTGACCGCCGCTATGGATCGCAAGCTGGATGCAAGACGGCTTGCTCACTCCTCGGCACGCTATCTCTCTCACTTCTCGTCCTCTTCGTCGCACGATTGCGCTATTGGTTGCTAGATGCAGGGTACAAGTTCGGTTCAAAACCCTGGGGAAGCTGCTCTATGGCTGCTTTGGACAACAGTTTCTCTTTCAAGGCTGTTGTGCATTCATTGTCGGAAGACAAGTTGCTCAATCACTTCGCAATTTCTTGGCAGGCCTCCCAACGCTCTCGGCGACATTGACGACTACCCTGAAGTGTGTTTTCATCAACTGCATCAACCCCGAGTTGACGCAAACGGGTCCGTGCTCTGTCTGTGATAGAGATGTCCACGACCGCTGCTCCAACATCCTACACGACCACGGCAACATTTCCGTGCGGTGAGTTGCGTTGAAAGCTCTCTTGTTATTCATATTCTAACTAGCTATGTTTTGCGACAGTTTCTGCAGTGATGTGTGCGTTGCTGCATGGAAAGCCAAGAACCTGCCGCTTGGAGTGAATCCCTCTGCGAACAACCAGCTCAATACCTTTGATGTAGTGGGTTGGTCGCCGGACAAGCCGCATCAGCTTGCCAGGCAGGCATCAAGCACCGAGAGCGAATCAGCGGAACTACCCTGGGGCCAGGTGTCGGAGGTAACCTTGCCGCCCGGAAGTCAAGTCTGCGTGGACTCATACGGAATACTACTGGACGTCCATCACTACCGACAGATAGGCAAGTGGGACAACTTGTGAGACATGGCCCATATCTTGGCGACGTCGTACGCCGTACGCAGTCGCAGACAACGACAACGCCGAGAGGTTCATGCATATCTGTGTCTTGTGTGCAGCGAACGCAACCAGCCAGCCTAACGCTGGTGCTGACTCGTGGCAGCGTGGGCTTCGTCGCTGGAGCCATACGGCTAACGCCAAGGATCACATCGTCGCCATACATAGCACGCACCCGGTCGGCAAGGAGGAGATGGCGAAGCGAGCTCGGCGTCAGATCGACTCAGCGCTGAACAACGTCTGAGGTTACCTTTCGCAGCGTGCCACGGACATGCCCCCACCTCAGCCGAGAATGACAAAGCGAGGATCACTGCAGAAACTGTGGAGCCCAACTCAGAAGGAGCTCAATATGCACATTGCGCTCTGGTCTATCAAGGACGGTAAGTTGTTTTTGTCTTCATAACGCAACAACATTCGCTAACACGATTTCGGTATGTGTAATCCTATAGGCCTGCCTAACAACACGGTTGTGACGGAGGCCATCCACAACTTCGTTCAACTACTTAGGGGTGGGTAACGTGAGGGTTACCGTTCTCTCGTCTGGAACAGACTGCAACATACTCGAGGTTGACTTCGAGTGTTTTTGTGCCATGACGGCAAAGCTATTGAAGGACGAGTTCGAAGCCGCTTTCCGTTCCTCAGCGTGCTGCATGACCCTTGCACCACCGGTAGCGGCAAGAAAGGTGTTGTGGGCACCTCCGTGTGCTTCATCACCTGGAACTGGTACTTCTGCCGTCTTGCGCTGCTGGTGACTGTACACAACGGCTCGCACGAGTTGTGCAAAGTGAAGACGCTCATCACCTCCAGGATTGAGAAGTTCTACGGTATCGCCATTGAGGATGTAGCGCAGTTCACCATGTCCGACACGACGCCAAGCGCCCGCAAAGTATCAAAGTTGTTTGAAGACTTTACCCCTACAGACTGTGCATGCCTCTTCTACATGGGTATGAGGGAGAACACGGAGGCGGTCTACGTTATGGACCCCGAGACCAACCTGCAGAAGTAGGAGTTGCTGTTCTGATTCGGAAGGCCAGAGGTCTAAACAACTACTTCAATACGCCGCAGCGGGTTGATCATCTCGCGAAGGTGCAGCGTTTCAATGGTCTTCCCGAGTTGAGTTCAATGGTGGACTGTGATACTCGCGTGGGGTCGTCGGTGATCCTGTTTCAGCGGACGATCGTCAACTTCTCGGCGTTCAGAGTCTACTTCTGACGTACGATGACCCATAGGTGATCATCAAGATCACCGACGACGGCTGAAGACTGCTGGTTGAGATGGAGGCGATCACGCCGTCGCTAGCCGATCTCGCACGCATCGAAGTCCAGCGCAGTAACCAAGTTGCGTCTGAACTCATCGTGCTGATGAAATTTGCTTTCGACCGGCTTGGCACCGACAACTATCAGATCTATGACCTCAAAGCGCTCAGGACGCCCAAGACCAACGAGCAATCGCTACCTCGTCGAGAGGTCCACATCAGCGCCTTCTCCAACGAAGCTCAAGTATGTGTCAGGAAGGTCAAGGGGCAGATTACGAAGAGATTTCCGACAGTTACGGCAGAACCTGTGGTGATACTGCTCCTGGATCCGCGCACAAAGTTTACAGTTGAGGGTTTGATTCACCAGGTCTTCCGGGAGAAGGATGCCGCCGTTGGTGGCAAGAATCTCACGTTGCCGCTTCCAGGTGCAAGCAGTTCCGTGACAATCGACGCTGTCATGGAAGACGGCAAGACCCTCCTCCGCAATGCACACCGGGAAGTCTTCTGCACGGTACACCCGGCCAATATGACCGCCAACCACAGCGCGGATGTTGACATGCCACCGAATTTGGACTTAGTGCCGTCCGTTGATGACGAGCTGGTCATGTGTGGTGCCCCCTTAGTAGCCGAAGCTCCCCAGTATTATATTTCACGAGCGAACCGACGATGTCCTGAACAAGTGGCTTAAGCACGCGGTGCAGTGGGTTCGCGTTACCGTCAACCAGGTTCCGGATAGCATGCTCACAGCTGAGGACTTTACCCGGCTTCTCCTCGTACGGCGTAACGACAAAGTGTGCTGGCGTCCCCAAGGTCTCTGCAAGCATGTAGATGTCTACAGGTGGTTTCGTGAGACGGGGTCTGCAATGTTTCCGTCCATTGCTGCCCTGGCTCGGATTTGGGTCGGGCGGAGCCCGTCAAACGCATACCAGAGCGCGCATTTTCGACCGGGGCCTTCGTCATGAATTCGCTTCGCACCAGAACGGACAATCACCGTGCCGAGATGCAGGTGCTTATGAAGCACAACCGGAGTGAATCCGTCGGATGGAGATGGCGAACGTCTGCAGCCCAGACTTCTATAATGTGGACCACATACAAGCTGCTTAGTTGGTCGTAATCCAGTAGTTCGCCAGTACATAGTACTATTACTACAGTAACTAAGAAGGGTTGAACTGATTTACTGTTACTACCAGTAATTTGTATTGTTTTACTGGAAAATTACTAGTAGTAGTTAAGAAGAAAATGCCGTTACTGGCAATCCCTGCCCACGGGTAACAATACCGGTACATGTATTTTAAATTTTGAATACTGGTCCTGGGAGTCCAGCAAACTCAACCTGGAGGCACACGAGGACAGGTTTCGCACGACTATGCAAAAACAACCTGGACAATACTCATCCTAAAATAAAAGTATTTCGCGCGACAGGATTATCCGCCCATGGATTTGATTGAAATTCCGAACAAAGTCGGTTTATAAAGTACAAAACCGATTCCAGAAAGTACAAAAAGGATGCCAGACTCAACAAATCATGTACAGAAACGTCGGGATACTGGATACTGATTGGTTGGAATTGCTGTCTTTAGTGGGAAAACCGAGTTTGGACCCGGGCCGGTTTGTAGGGTATGGCGGATTTCACCGTCGTTGTCTTGTACGCAACCACGGGGCTGAACTTTTAGTGATATAGCTCTTATGCCGTTACACGCTCACCATAATATGGAGGCTTACTGGGGAGCTCCATCTAGAGCGGAGGTGTGAGATACAATTCTATAGATGTATTAAAACATGTACCTGGCTTACATGCACGTGCATGCAGTAGGAGATCGGCAGGTTTTCTCATAACTACGTAGTACAATACATTCTACTACTGAATTGTCGCTGATGTTTTCCTATAAAAAAAACACCTTTGTCAACTAACGTGGGAGAATTGCAATGTATAAACCGACTACGCTGTGATCGTTAGCAGTTTGTTCAAAAAGGTCAATTAACGATCAGATTTTTTACCTAGTAGTATGTTAACGAAATCTGCGTGTCGTTGCCGCTTCTTTAGCTTAGATGCTAGCTTCATGCTGCTTAGATCGATTAACACATCCAGACACATTCACCGCATTACATTTGTCAAAACGTTTAACAATTGTGCTACTTTTTCTTCTTCTGCTCAACTTGTGCTCCGCGGTGTCAGCCTCCAGCTCGTGAAATAAGCCTTCATATCAGCGATTTCTACTCCAAGTGACTAGCAATTACTCGTATAAGTATGTTTTTGGTATGAGTCTTAGTCATCTTGAGCGCCTGCGAATATTTGGCAGGTTGATCAAAGCTTTCTCATTCTTCGGTATTCCCAGTATAACACCTCACAAAAAGATAGTGTACAGCTTTAGTATTAGACCGTTGATCTTTCGAAGTACTTCGAAAGACATAATAATAAAATTTCCTGAAGCTACTGTACATTGCAGAGTTACCTCTGAAGTTGCAATATGGAATAAAGTCGAGACGGGTAGTAGTGAGCCCTCTGAGCATTCCTTTACACGTATTACAACAGTAATATGAACTGTTGGCAACGTGGAATGGCCCAAAACTTACAGATACTGTATAGGCATGTTTACCACATAAAAAAGCAAAAAATACTAACAGAGGGTTCGAATTAATCGCAGAATCGCATCAAAACTTCAAGTATATGTCGCATTTATCCGAGCCCACGTTAAAACTCAATTCAGACTGCACCAGTCAGTACGTACCACAGACTAGCGAGAATCGGATCGAATAAACAATTTCTTCTGGCGCGAAAAAATCTATGTGAGCTAGCATTTTATAAAGAAAAGCATACTTTACTGCAGTCGATCCACTCCCTACACAAAGACAATAAATCTAAGAAACTATTATCCACATATCGATGTGGTTAAAGTGTCAATTTGCTGGTGGGGGTTGAACCATTTTCATCAGAGCTGCATCACCATACAGAAGGTGAAAACTGCCTGTTGCAAGTCAGTTTTCGATAACATGATTGTGTAAGTGGCCCACGTATTAAAGTACGGGCTCTGGAAAAGATTGTTTCCAGCCTTGCTGAGTTTTAGCTTCAAGAATACGTACTCCGGAGACTCCCCTTGCCTTCCCCAGGTCATAATCGTGTCTGGTGTGTTTTCGACTTGAATAGGTAGATACCTAATTGAGTTTTTCGAAGCCTGGCATTATCTTGAGAGATTCAGACTTGGGATTGACTTGATGCTGATCGCTTTCACTCCGTTGTCCTCACCAGCGGTCGTCCTCTGACGCCTATATGCAGAGGAGACATCATTGCGTTCTGCAGTGGAAGTCGGGAATGTATATGCAGGACGCTTGCTCTCGGTTGTTTCTGAGTAGTGCACTCCGCAGACATGTTTGTGATTTCTACTAACTGTTAGTGATGTTTGCAAACATGTTAGTCTGTTTGTTCGGCTTATAATCCTAAAGAACCGCTACCAATTGCCCCCTTCTTCACCGCTTCGTCTTCGTTGACGCCATCACCTTCATCCAGACTTCTTTTATACGCTTCACATAGTCGGCGGCTGCGCAAGTGTCTAGGAGGTGTAGAGAAATAATTGATTTTCTTCTTTGTTGGCAGACAACCAATTGCGTCGTTTGGACCAAATAAATTGAAGATCAGGGTTGACTGGGTTGTACTGCTAGGAGGTTTGTCAAATGCAATATGAACACGAAATCGCGCAAACTAGAGCTGATCAAGTCACCCATTGCGTGTACCCAGCTTTGCAGATACAAGGATGAGATTGAAGATAAATCAGTCGAACTCCGCCAACATGTTAGCTAAATCTAGTATACACTAACAAGCAAACAGGTGTGTCGACAATACGGTTAGTGTTTGTGCGAACACTATTTCTGAGACAGCAGCTACACTTGCGAAGAGAACGGCGGCTGCATAATTGACGCGTATCGCTGGACGTGGCAGGCATTCTAGAACTGGAGCGCTGCGGAGAGAATTGCGAAGTGACGAGAGAAAGTGGCGGTTTGGTTGATCAGGAGTTCGATGTATACCAACAGTTCCGTCATCGTAAAATTCAGTGGTTGTTCAAGTTTTGCATAGTTACGTCATTCTAACGGAAGGACTGTAGTATTTATCCATCATACCAGCTGGACGAGACATTCGAGAAACATTAAAGTTGCGAGGTGAGCCACGATAGTCATACGAGAATGTTAGATTTTTAGGATAGACAAATCGATAATATGTCGGTGATCACTTTGCAAAGCCAGCACTATAAAATACCGCTCCCGTAGAAATCAAACGCTTCTCGTACTGATGTTACCCCATACAAGAAGTTCGTACAGGCAAAATTGCGAATGGTACTGCGTCTGATGGATTCCACTATGGAAGTGTGACTAGTCGTTTTGCTCGTCAAAGTGGAGCCCTTCTCGACTCTACAGACTTGGCTAAATGGCTGAAAGGCTAAATGTGGAGAGGTTTCACACTGAAGTTCTTTCCACCTTGAAATCTGTTGTACGCGATCTGTACACAACTTTTATATTCAGATCCTCAAGTCCAGTGTTATCAGGAAAAACGTTATACAACTTCTAGCTTATTTATTCCTGCTGAAGATAATGCATTGGTAGCTGATATCCTGTCCAAAAAGTGTCCAAATCTGTCCAAATTGTCCAAATATGAATGACAGGATTAGCAGCAAAAAAGGTTATTTTAGTAGAAGCACGTTAGCTCCTTCCAACGAGGCGAGCGGGTGCGAGGTCGCGTAGCCAAAGCAAACCCGCGCGGTATTTGCGGAGGCCGGCCCAGCGCCGAGCTCCTCAGCGAGCCGAACCTTAGTCTCGCCAGGAGGTTCTATCTCCATATCGCGAGCGAAGCGAACCGCCGGGGCGCCAAAGGGGCGTCCAGCCAAGCGTAGCGCGGCTGGTCTCATTGTGCCAAAAATTAAAATTAAAATGCTAATGATTACTACAGTAGTATGAGCGTAAGTAATTTAAATGTAGCTATAGAATGGCTTGGCTTTGTTATACTTACGTACTTTGTTCGAAAAATGCAATGTATTTTTTGGACAATTTGGACAGATTTGGACCCGTTTTGGACAGGAAAATCAATATCAGTGCCTTCAGTGAGCTGTAGGTGGTCACTGAACACGTTTAAGAGTTCTAAATACATGTATTCGGAGTGGGCCTGACGGATACACGACAGTACCGTTCGAAGAAATATTGGTTGTCCGCGACCCTATACGCTCTTCGATTCGCTCAGGCACACAACAATTGCCAAGACCACCGCTGACTATGCGACTCTTTCACAGCGTACTGCTGGCTACTGTCTTTCTGGCGTGTATCGATAGCGCTGACACGTCAAAAATGACGGGCGCAGACGTGTCAGCTGCAGTCTGTGTGTCGTCCAATAAAGCAACACTGCGTTAGCTCAAGCATAAGTTGTTGAGACAACTGGGACGAGCGATGAAGAGAGAGGCGTCACTGAAAAAGTATCGAGTATGATTAAAAACGGGTGCGTCCAAGGTCAACAACGCCATCGAAACCACCAAGTTGAAAGGGTATTTGGTCGCGAACGTGAAACTCGGGAAAAATGTCTTGGTTCTCTTAAAATTCCAAAACTGAGCAAGTTGACCGGCTACATGTCGACGTACAATTCGAAACACCCGGACAAGACAATTCCGTTGAGTGAAATTCTCGTGGGTCGCTACGGAGACGATGCGTGGCAAAAGCGTTACCCACAGTAAAAAGCATCGAGAAAATGGCCGGTGATTTAGAGGCCGGGCTTGTCAAGAAATGGCTGGATGAAAACGTGCAGCCCAACGACGTCTGGGAGAAGCTACAATTGGACCATAACGTGCACGTTGCTCTGAAGAGCGAGTATTTGGGGACATTCTCAAAGTATGTCTCTGGGTTTAACTTAAAGAATTCGAACAGCCAGACTTCTCTGCTTGAGAGATTTGTGGCAAGATACGGAGAAGTCGAAGTGGCAGAAGCCCGTAACAGAGAAGAGGCGCATGAAAACTTGGAGATGTTTTCACATTACAGAAGATTCGTGCTGCCGGGCTATGACGAGCCGGAGATTGGACATGCTGGAAAATTACATCAGACTGTTCAACGAAAAGAAACCTAAAGAGAAAACGAATATGCTGCCGGAACTATCGAAAGGCTTCAGGAGCGAGAACAAATCATATTTGGTTGCAAATGTACGGGGGAACCCATTAACGCAAAAAGAAGAAGAAAGAGGCAGATACATACCAAAACTCTCTGTTTCAGTTGTGGAAGGACCGCGACTTAGATCACTTGGACGCCTGACCGAGGTGTTCAAGGTGGGCAATAACAACGTTGCTTCTGCTAGTTATGAGGTGAAGCAGGTCGTAAAGCAGTCCAGAGAGTTTACTCTACGAGACTATCGCCGTTTTTAGTAGAACAACCCAAAAGATAAGCTGTTGAATTGGAATTGAGCTTACGTTTTACAACCGCCCAGACTGATGTTGATTTAACAGCGAGGAATCCAAATTCAAAGGTTGGCAGAGGTAGACTCAGAAAGCTGTCGGTGTGTTGAAGCGTAGACGTTGGAGGACATAAATCCACGGAGCTGCTGATAAGATACTTTGAAATACTTCAAGTAATAAGTGAAGTATAAAAAAACGCTTGCCAAAAAATGAGGACCAATCCTCTTTTTTAAAAAAATCATTTTCTGTAAGTAGAGCGTAGTCAAGGTTGCGACACCATCCACAGATAAACTTGCGCCATTGACTCATTCAGACAATAGTTTTCTCCCAGAGCTCGAGTGGCCGAGGGGACGGAGGGGGCGGATGCAGATCAGTCAGCAGCGCATCCACGACATTATTCGTGGCCGCAGCGCCCAGATCCTTCGCGAACGTGAGGAAAGGCATCAATGCTGACTCATCCTGGCGCTCCACGACATACAAAAGTTTCCGAGGTGTCTTCGTCAACTCGGTCTGCGAAATGCCAGCGTGGGCTACAAAGTTGTCAGTGCTAAATTTCTTCTCGCAGCAAACACACGTGATCTGGCGAATGTTGACCGTTGTCCGGTTAAACGCCATCCAGCCAGCTTTGCGCGGGAACGAGTCTCCAGGTACCGGCGTCTTGGACCGCACAACGCGGTCCGCAAGACTTCCATTCGCCATATTCATCACGTACTTGGGCGATAGACACACGACTTGCACCACGAAGTCAAACGTAGCCGGGTCGGTCAGACGCGCTGCGGTTGACGAGTTTTCGCTGCGGTGCTTCGGACGTTTAAACAGAGCAAGCGTACGGAGTCTGGACATAGCTGCGTCCACCTCTGGCTCCGGTATCGTCGGTGGTACAACTGCCTCCGGTTTCATCGCACGGCCCTTCCAAGACTTGGTGGGTGTGTTGTTGGCACTCTGGCGTCCCACCCAACTCCTCAAGGCCGGCTGGAAATCCTCGAGCGGCGAATGCTGCGTAGTGTCGCGATGCTCGACGAACAAAAAGGGCATCGGGTCTTCGTCGGCGCACTTGGCGTCCTTGACTAAGGAGCTGTCGGTGTGGTGCACGAACTCGGAGAACTTGAACAGTTTGGCGCAGCAGTCGCACTGGATGAAGGCCATTTTCTTCGGGAACCACTTGCAACTGCCAGTTTTCATGATCCCGGATACGTGAAGACTCGAAGTGCGAGAGCACATGACTGGGAAACTCCAGCCTCCGCTCTTCTCGTCGTGTTGTACTCGGACAGCTTGGACGAGCTCGTCTCCTGAAAGATCGGGGGTTTCTGCCTCATCAACAAGATCGTACTTAGCTTTCAGTGTCTGTGCTGCCTGGTGTTGAGGCACTGCGGGTTCGTTGCTGGACGCAGATGACGTAACTTGTGGCTGATTTTGCGGCTGTTGTCCAACCGCCTCATTCACTTTGAATGTCTCTTTCTTCTCATCGCTATTCTCCAGCTGCGGCTTCGTATTCTGATCATCTTCTGGCTTTAAATCTCCACCTGAAGCCTGCAGTCCACCGTCCACATCCATCGACTCCACTTTACTATCTTCATCCTTCGACTCGTTCTCCACTTCCTTCTTCAGTTTTTCTTCTGGAGAAACACCTCGCGACCGCGATGTCCGAGAGTTAACGACCTGGTAGTTCGGTGTGGCGCTACTGCCTCGAGTCCGTCGACTGCGTGGTGCCGAACTCGACCGACTAGGCGTTGGAACTGGTGTCTTGGTTGCTCCACTCTTTTGTCCTTTTTTCTCTTTTTTGCGTTGCTTTTCCAGCTCCATGTCGTTCATCATTTGTACCAATTTCCGCTGGCGATAGTAAACCTGTTTTTCCGGCGCCAGACACGTCGGACAGTCGCAGTCCCAGAGATATCCGCCGCTCTCGTAGAAATCCAGGAACGCCGCTTTACACGACGCACAGCGGAAGATATTGCCTCGACGCTCGGGCGCCTCCAGTTGCAGACGCTCCATTTGGTCCAAAATGGGCGTCTGGGCGTCCACGAGAGGCTTGAAAGCGTGCAAAAAGCAGCCGGCGTGGTACACGCGACGACAGGCGTGGCAGTGCAGGAGCACGCAAATGTTGGCCACTTTCTTGCAGAACTCGCAGTGACGAGAGTCGTCCGTCTGGGTCTCTTTCAGAGGCGCCACCTTTCTAATTTTATACTTTTTCTTGTATTTCCCCGCCACGTCTGGGGTCGTAAATGGCAGTGGCGGGAGGTCTGTGATAATGGGCGACGCCTCCATTGGAGCTTCGTATACTGGAGCTTGTCGGCGTTTCTTACCTCTGGGCTCGGCATTCTGTTGGGTAGTTTGTACCATTGATCTGTTTGTCACTTTGGCTCTCTTTGGGGCGGGAGCGGCGGCTTCTGAGGCTCGTTTCTTCGTGTCTTCATTTCCCAAAGCTGCACACAGCAGCATTTCCATGTTGTCTTGCTGCTCTTGGGCGGGAGTAGTGCTGGATGCCAGTGTATTATGTTTCACAGGTTTTGGACCGAGAGCTTTAGCCATGACGACGCCCAATGGGGCCGCCTCCTCTTGCACTTGTGCAGCCATGAGCGCGTTGGCCGCAGCCGCAGCTGCTCGGTGGCTGGTGCGTAGTTTGGGATGGCTAGTGTTATTGCCTGCTGCTACCGTCTCCATTGCGTCTTGGGGCATCGTCTGGGCTTCTCCAGTGGATCGGGAAGGCGGTGGATCGGCCTCCAACGGCAGCATCATGAAGGTTGGATGGGAAAAGGTATTCGGAATTCCCTGCGTTTTATTGGTTTAAAAGGCAATGCGATATGAAAGGGTTTGTGTGGCTTCATGTTGTGTAGCCATTAACCCGAGGATGTAGCCATATTTAGAAGCTGAATTGGAAGTTGCTGTCATGGCTCCGTCGACGCCGAGTAAAGGACAAGGAAATAGAAGGGGACGAGCCACTCGTGGTCGGATCTCGGCCGTGAAGGTGGCTCTGAGAGCCAAAACAGCGAAAACTGAAGCTGGGGAATCTGCAGATGAGTCCGAAGTTCGTGAGGCTGCGACGACGAGTTCCACTGGAGTTAAGCCAAATGAAGAGCAAGACGATAAGCTCAAAGGTTTTAGTCGAGTAGCGCACTCCATCATGACCATGTACAAGCTACAGAGCGGGCCGAAGACTGTAACCCAGCAGCCAACTCGACCAGTCGAGAAGAAGGACCCGTGGACTGCAGTCATGACCAGCGTCGCACGTAAAGTCACAAGACAAAGCGACAATGGCGAAGTGGGACTAGTGCTCGGTGTTGATACCGCTGGAAATCCCACGGACAAGCGCATTTCGCTCGCTCAACTGCTAAAAAGTCGAGAAATGAAGAATTTAGTGCAGCAAGCACTCGCTGCCAAGCAGCTCACAAGAGCGGCGGCTGTACCGGAGGAACAATCCAGTGTGATGGCACATTGGATTAAACTATCCACGCTACGCAGGCAACCGAATGAATCGGGCGAAGAAAACTCAGTAGGGGACAGTGGAGACAATAACGGGGCAGAAGAAGACGACGATATTGTGGAAGATCTCAATGGTGTGCATTCGGGCTTCGACCTAGACGATACGGCCAAGGGCCATCAACTTTACGGCCGTACTCTCATTCTAGAAGAGTCCTGTCGCCGTGCACTCGCTCAAGGCTGCGAACAACGTTCTCAGATGGATCTACAGTCACTCGGCGTCTGGTTCCAGACCACGAAGCTCAAAATCACGACAGATTTCGAGCGTCTACAGCCTTCAGAACTCGATTTACTGTGTCGACGTATGACTTGTGTAACTTTCCATCCGGACGAGACCGTTTTCCGACAAGGTGACGAAGGCGACGCGCTCTTCATCGTCTTCAGCGGCACAGTTGAAGTTCGTGTAAGTCAACGAATCCTCGGTGAAGTAGTAGAAGTCACAGTATGTGAACTAGGTAAGGGCGATTACTTCGGGGAACGCTCTCTTCTCAACAACGACGTTCGCGCCGCTACTGTACTGTCCAAGACTGCGTCGGAGCTGGTAAAAATCACACGGAACGACTACAATCTGATCCTTAAAAACGACCAACTCGAGTTCCTCTCACGCATGCAGATAGCGAACGGGATCGGCGTCCAACGTCCAGCGCAGCGCACACAACGCGAATATATTAAAGTACTCACTAAGAAGAAACATGCACGCTCCAAGGCCGACATCGACATGCTCAGTGAATATCTTCAGACGCTCAAATTCTTCCGTAGTTTACCCAAATCTTTCGTTCGCGAGCTCTGCGTGGTGGTCGATTTCCTCACGTTACCCGCTGGCGCTTGTGTGTTCCGGGAGGGCGAAGTTGGAGACTTATTTTACATCATTTTTAGCGGTTCCGTGGACGTGAACATTAACTCCAAGGACTTTAAGGGGAACATGCAGATGACCAAGCTCGTTAACCTCACGGAAGGGTCGCACTTTGGCGAGTTGGCGCTCATGAAAGGCCGAGGAGTACGCAGTGCGACTGTGATCACACGTGAAGAGTGTCAACTTCTGGTAATTTGTGAAAAAGACTACAACTCAACTCTACGTCGGATGCAGAAGAAAGATATGGCCAAGCGTGTGGGAGTTCTAGACCAGATCCCGATGTTCCAGACGCCAGAGTGGACGGGAGAGCTGCTCAAAGAGCTGTCGTACGTGTTGCTGGAGCAGAAATTGTCCACGGGAAGTGTGCTATACAGACAGGGAGATCGTGCATTTCACGTGTATTTTGTTGTTCGTGGAGAGCTGGTCGTCACCAAGGAAATCACAGATCCGTTTACGCAGGTTAAGCACGAGGTTTTCGTGGAACGCATCGGCCGCTTCCGTGTAGTCGGTGACGAAGCGTATGTAGCCATAGTTCGAGATAATGTAGCCATTTGCGTACTAACGAGTCTATATTACGTGTGGAATTTGTTGTAGAGCTGCTGGGGTGAATTTCAACGAAGTGATCCACCGAGAAGTGTTTGTGAGTGCCAGTACTCCTGTTGAGGTCTTATTACTCTCGAAGTACGATGTTTTCCATCGATTATCCCGATCAGCTCGAGAAACTCTACGCGCTGCGGCTCATTCCCATGCGGAGAGTATCGTGTACCTGGATCGGTTCCACAAGACGCAGAAGTGGGAAAACTACAAGCAGAAGGTGCTGCGAGAACACGTCAACCACGACCGCATCGAAAAGATTCTGCCTTCCTCAGCTGTAGCCAAGAGAATTGCAGCAAACAGGGCCTCACGTATCAGAATTCTTGAGAAGTCATCGCAATCTACTACTTATAAATCCTCAAAAACTACAGATTCCAGTGAGGGGGTCAAGCTACCTGCACTGGTTGTCCCTTCATCGGATAGTAAGAACGACACAACTGACTCGGCGCGATCAAGTAGTACTCTGTCGAACAACAGAGCAAGGCAAGCTTTAGTCCCAGCCAACGAGTTGTTACTACTGACACCGGAAGCGATGGCTATGAAGAAAGTTTTCCATCCAGAGCAGACGCTCGGTAACTATGTGACGTCGTTCAACGCAGACGCGCCTCCCAGCTCCGCTCGGCAGCGTCAGTTGGATGGTGTTCTGGCTGCTGAGGAGCGTCGACAAGCTGAAGTTTTGAAGGAGGGCAATCCATTGGCATTTTTCGACATCAAAGTTGTCGACAAGCAGAGCGGATCGTCTTTTAACCGCGTCGTAAACCCCCTGGAGATTGAGCAGCAAGAAAGCAACAGCGTTGAGACTGATGTAGTATTGCCAGGTACTACAGACTCACCACTACGTCAGCGTTCTTCTGTTGCGCGGCCTTCCAGTAGAAGTCTGAAAATCACTCCTCAAGCGCTCAGTCATATTTTGCAAGAGAATTTTATTTTCTCTCGTCCGAAAGAAAGCAAGCCTCAAGGACACAACGCTCGGAGGTCAAGATTACTTCAGTCGAAGGCCAAAAGTCCAGTACGAAAAGTATCCGCCACGTTGCAATCACGATCCAACAGGGATCGAGAGTATCGTCAAAATGCCAATGAGGTGGACTACGTGCTGGTTGCCTTCCGGAACGAAGACAACGAAGAGAGATTGGAAGGCCAGAACTCCCCAGCGTTCCAAATGCTTCACTCCACTCGGTCTCTGAGTGCGATTCGTGAAGCTGCCGAGAGATTCCACAAGAGTTTCGGAGTAACCAGAGTCACATACTACGCTTTGCCACTCAATGCGTTCGCGTTGCTACCCCGTGCCGACCGCTCCGAAAAGGACGAGGAGCAGCAAATCGAAGAGATGACAACCGGTAGCAACATGAGTGCGAAGACGAGAGCGCTATCTCACGAAGAATCCTCGGTTTCGTTGCAGTCCACGACAGGAAGCTTGAATTTCGCGTCATTTCAGGAAGTTACAGCATCTCCACGACTGAGTGGAGCTGACGGTGATGAAGCTCGAGTTTCATTGCCCGGAAGTGCAGTCGAACCTGGCATCCAGTCCAGCCCACTATCACCACGGCAAGCGCCCCATGCAGTACCCAGTAGTAGCCGAACTGCTTTCACAGTTGCGAGTGTTGTGCTTTCGCAGCTAGAAGTCGCTAACTCACCATACGCTGAGCCATTCATTGCTGTGCATGCGCTGTTTGCCTCTGAAATGGAGGCCGTGGCGTATGCGATGAGACTGAAGCCGTCGAACTCTCTCAAGAGCGCGATGACTTGTGTCTTCCCTGTTGGGAAATGGATTCATCTCGAACATGCACATGATTGGTGTGTACAGGTAGAAGCGAGCAAGCGAGAGAAGCGAACTCCGAGCATGTATGGGTCAACACCAACTTCGCCCACGACGTCCAGTCCGCGATCCAAACGGTTGTCTCTTGTGCCAGAGCCTCCGAAGCCTATCTGGCAACAAGAACGCGACGAGGCTCAACGTCTCCACAGCTTTATATGCGCACGTATGGGTGCACCCGTTCTTGACAAGAAAAAGGATCGGACGGAGGAGAGCGGGGGCTTCACGCCTCAGCCATTAGTCTCTTTGGAGGACAAACTGGATACGCTTCACAACTATCTCCAGGCCTCTACAGCGTTCACGACAAGAACTGGACACGGAGGTGTAGCCATTCTCAAGTATCGTCAGGTGAAGCGTTTTGGCTCCATCATGCGATCACGCATCGCTGGTGCACTACCCCACAGCAACAATAACTCGAGTAGCCACACTAACTCGCCATCACCGCGACACTCGTTTTCCAAACTCATTCCAGGGTAAGAGTTTATTAAAGAAAGGTAGCATACTGACTTGTTGTATTCCAGGACATGTACTACCTAAGTAGGATATCCAAAGATCTCTCAAAACAAAGTATAATAATAATAATGATGATCATACTCGAAATGGTGAAGTTGTTGATTGGTAAAAGTTAAAACGTTCCCTAGTAGCAACTTCTCACGGCTAAAGAAGGGCCTGTTCCGCAATTCATCCAAAAGTGAACAGCTGAATCGATTATCCGCTGGGTCGCTGTTTTGGAAAATCCGCTGGAAGCGTATACAGAACACACAGATGCCAAATTATCTTAATCTAAAAGTCACCTTTAAAATTCATATAATGTAAAGAATAAGAAATGTAAGTTTATTAAAATAAGAAATATGCATCTTTCTCTCTCAGTTGTCATCAGAGTCCGAGTTGTCCGCCAAAAGGTACTGTCTTACCATATATTCCCTACTCTCGTCATCCATTCCGTAAAACATGGTGGCTGCATTAGGCTCAGTCGCGAGCAACTTGATGAACCTGAAGCGCTGATCCACCGGGATCTTGTCCGTGAACATGTTCTTGAAACCTTAATCGCCTCGTCAGAGCAGGAAAGCTGTCGACCCTTGTTGTGGCGCGTAAGAATCGAAACAGCAATAGATTCTTGTGCTTCTGCCATTACTCTCATCGATTCGCTGGTTTTCTCGCCAGTCGTTTTTGTCGTTTGGCTGGGGTTCCCCTTCATACAACGCTCTGTCTGCGGACGACGCCACGCTAGTCTATGGCTGCCCTGTCTTCGCTAGCATCTTCAGATTTAAATTCATGGTCTGCAAAATTGCGTGAGTGTCTTTGTTGACCTGTATGTCCCACTGCATCTTCTCCGGCGATCGAAGGTCTCTCCTCAGTCTCGTCGGAATCGCTAAACTCACTTAATGACGAAGGAGCCGACCGCGATCCTTACGCTTTAAACAGCTACACAATGACGCCCTATCGAGGAACGCGCTATCATTTGAAGGAGTTCGGAGATGGTCTTCAAAACCGCAGAATAAAGAAGAGTTGTACAACTTACGCCATTCGTCTTTGCGAAACGTCATTGAACGAACCTATGGCGCAGTGAAGAACAAGTTTCCAGTATTGCTCAACATGAATTCGTACGCACTGGAAGAGCAGATTGGGCTGATACAATCTGTATTCGCCATATACAACTTCATTCGGCGCAATCGTGATGAGTTCCTCAATGAACATGGTTCTTACACTCGTAACGGCGAACAGGATGCTGATGAAAGAGACGCGGGGGACACAGAGCCGGTTGAGGCTGACGACGGCACCATGAAGAAACTTCGCGATGATATCGCAACAGCGATGTGGGTGGACTACCTCGTCACTCTTGCCGGGAGGTACGGGAGGTACGGCGAGGTCGTAGTCTAGGGCCTCCAGTTAATGCACTACTTGCACGGCGACGAAGGCACGTAGAACTACTTGACCAACTACCTACCGCAACATTGGTAAACAAATTAAAACAGTGTATTTCAGTGCATTTCAGTTCATTTTGTTAGTGTCTTCCCATCATATGCACAATATTTGCTCTTACAGGCAACAACTCCTTCATCCGCTGGATTGACCCTCTACCTGCCCGAATTCGGGCGTTTGGATGATAGTTTGTTTGTCTTAAAATTCAGCTGGAATCGACATGCGGAACGCACAGATTTCTCAGCGATCCGCTGGATGCCAAAATTCAGCTGGAATGGTCCTAATCAGCTGGAATTTGGACGAGCGGAACAGGCCCGAAATTATTCAACGCGAGTCGTTTCTGGCCTCTTCCCGTTGGATAATCTCGTGTAAGCTCTCACCACTTCGTTAGAGGTATCCGCGATCATCCAACGGGCAGCTTCCGTTGGCTGCAACTCCTCACGAAGCCATTTACGAAGCAGCTGTGACTCCAAGCTTTTAGCGGCGGCTCTCGTGTTCACAACCTTTTTCGCATCGACTAGCATGTGTGCTAGGGTCTTATCACCGTAGTTTTGCAGAGGGTCTCAAAAATTGCCGTTCTCTTGTCGAGATGTTTTGCATTGAACTCATTCATGTACCTGACCCAAAACTTCAGTACCGGGTCCGAAAGAATCCGCCCTGTTGCATCCCCGTAGATATTTTTAAGGCCCACAGCCTGAAAAATGCGGTCGGGAGTATACTTCTTTGCTTCCCACTCCGCAAACAGCTGCTTCTCCAATTTGGTGGCAATGACTTTCGTTTTTCCTCTGCCTTTCATTCCAGCTTCGAGTACTTCGGCCAGGCCTCTGTCGTAAAGACCACTGGATAGTGCCTCCGTTCGTGTCATCCCCTGGGAGGGTTTTCGTGCTTTGAAATCGTCCAGATAGTTAAACCAGGAAGTTAAGACCGGATTGGTGAGAATATCGTGCTTGTCGAACTTCCCTGTTGGGAAATGGATTCATCTCGAACATGCACATGATTGGTGTGTACAGGTAGAAGAGAGCAAGCGAGAGAAGCGAACTCCGAGCATGTATGGGTCAACACCAACCTCGCCCACGACGTCCAGTAGAGAGATCGGAAGCCCACAAGTTCCCAGTGTTCCAGATTCTCCAATCTCTGAGTGCGATTCGTGAAGCTTCCGAGAGGTTCAACACAAGTTTCGGAGTAACCAGTGTCACAAAGTACGCTTTGCCACTCAATGCGTTCGCGTTGCTGCCCCGTACCGGTCGCTCCGAAAAGGACGAGGAGGGGCTCCAAATTAGGACGCGTTACTTTTACCGTACATGTACAATGCTGTACCTGCACCATACATATATATGTTGCAACACCACGAAATCAGGAAATCACTGAACAGTGCTGTTATTTCACCATTCGATGTGTGCTTTAACCGATTATGGGTGCTCTACACGATCACAAGAAAAGAGCCAAATCGCGTCGACTGATAGCAGAATGGCGGCTTCTGCTTGGTGCCTAGGCATGCCGTCCTCAGCATATGCTTCTATGTAGGAGACAACACGTTTTTCGAATATGTACAACAAGGGCCTCTCACCGCAACAGCGCCGCCCCACCGATAAGTTGTACCAGTATGCATTTCATCTATACTCTTAATTTCAGGAATTAATGGAACGGCATTTGGTTATGCATGAAAATCACGTAAACCCACTAGGCCTAACACTATTATAAGGGCAGAAAATGATGGAACTAGCTCATCTGGATAAATTTATCCTCTCAGGACGAGAAGTCACTGCTCCCTCAATATTGCCCAGATTTTAACGTGAAGTGCCTCAATAGCAAGTGTTGAATTCGTAACTTCTTCTCCACCAGAGGAAGCCGATGCAGCTCTCAGATCCAAATAAGCACCATCCAGCGCAGACACCAACACATTATGGAAGATAAAACCCTAGTAGCTGACGCCTAGAATCATTTCGTCGAGGAGGCGCCAGCAGGTCGAAATTGATGTAGCGAAGCACACCAACGTACTAAGGACACTTTTCACTTTGTAATGAACTCCACTTTCAGAGCACTGCGGGCCCACAGCATCGATTCAGACATCGCTTTTTTCGAGGCCCGACTGCCTTTTTCATCCTCCTTGTGACATTAAGCTGATATTGTAACGGGGTTACACGCAAGTGGCTCGAACGTTGGTGTACGACACACCAATGGTTACACTTTGCAGACTGCTGGTCTGTATGCATTTAGGCTTCTCATTGGTAGATAAGCATTTATTTCTACCAATTAGATTAGCAGGGTTCTGACAGCCATCGGATGGCAGAATACCTTTCATATAGGATATCAGTTTTAGGAGGAAACCCAGCCCAGACATAAATCATAAATAACAGTTCTCATGTTAACCCAAAACAGCTTTTAGCTTTTCTTATTTTAATAAATCTATACTTTCGGACGAAAGTATAGTTAACCTAAGTTTAAGCAAACTACCCTTCCTCGTACACGTGCGCTAACGTGTAAGCCGAAGTAGTGGGCACAGAGTTGGCCCATTACAGATATCCTATAAATTGATATTTCAAAGGAAGACAATTCCGTCATTTCAAAGACCAATGGTTACGACACCTCGTTAAAGTTATACAAATCACTTTATTTGCACACACTGCCGAATCGGTTTTTTTTCCTAGTTTATGCCTGCGTTCACAGAGAACGCGTGACCACAACCAAAAGAATCGAATCGGCACAATAAACATGGGGCAGCACCTCAAAGCAGGGGTTGCTGGTCTGTTAAAACACATTTATGTTCAAACAGGTTTATACATGTTAGAACACGCCAGTTTAAACATTAACCCAGATAAATGTATTTAATGATCGCATAGACAAGACAGACTCTCAAGGAAACGCTGCCATATTCAAAGACGTTGCCACCGCCACAAATAAGACGCGCAGTCGTCGCTGCTGATTCGCCGTTTGACGGCGTCACGACCGTGTAAGCGTGCAATAACGACATGAGACACCAAGTATTCTCTATTTAAGTTCATGAAGTAAGTACGGGACTCCGCCCGCCAAAGTTTATGCCACTGAGGAGCAGAATGACGAAGCCTTTTGCTGTAAGGAATCGGACATCGCGAGTCACATTCGCCATTTTGCTTGTCACAACGTGGGCAGTATCGGTCGCTCCGCAGGCAGCGAAGGACCCGCGTTGCATTGATGCGATGCGGTAATTGGGCATTGGAACGTTGGGGACGATGGACACCGCTGTTAAGATGTTCGCGCTTGCGCTTACTGATCAAATTCAGTAGTAAGCACAACCATAGATCTAATCGTCACAAGTAGGCTGTTAAGGTACATCCACCTAAATCATCATGTCCACGGTTCCGCGGTCTATGACCCTCGGGTTGTTATTGTGCAGCTCTGTTGTCGAGAATCAAACATGTACACCAAGAAACAGAGTCGCCAAGTTGCCATGTTTTGTGAATGCGAATGCCACATGTAACGGCATTCGTCACAAAATCAGATTACACGTAAACCCACGAAAAAAGTAATTACACCACGACTCTATTTTAGTAAAAAGAAAACGCAGCCAGATGTTTTTACGAAAATATTTGAACATGGATTTATCGATCCCTGCTCAAAGTGCTGTGGCAACACTCAACACAAACGGGAATGTCTTTGACTATTATAACTAATCAGCATTAGATCCAAGAGAAGACATCATCGAACGCACACGACATCAACTTCAACCGACCAGCAACCACTTTGAGAGGCCAACGTTACTCCAGTTTTAGCAAGCCAGCACTCGCTGGGAGCACTTTTCGCACGCACTGATTTGTGGTCTGCTAGAAGGCACTCGTATCGCCAAAAATGACACACGGAAATATGCCGAGACGTATCCCTTGGTGAAACACGGCTATCAACGTCCAGAAAGCCGATGTGGACGTGGTGCTCGATGGTCAGAAGACTTTTGATATCAACATGAGCAACACCATAGCGTGCGCTATACGCACGGACGCGGAGCATTAAGTGCGCTATACGCACGGACGCGGAGCATTAAGTGCGCTATACGCACGGACGCGGAGCATTAAGTGCGCTATAGGCAGCTAGAGTGCAGCCCATATGCGTGTGAAGAGGCCGGTGAGCCCCTCGCGGTGAAATGCACGTGGTGGATCAAGGTCGTGACGTGTCTGGAGACCCAGATTGCGTGCATTTACGAGTTTGGCGGCCATCCGACTACGGCTGAGTCTACCAAACGTAAGTAGCTGACGTTGAAGCAGAAGCATTTCTGTCGTAAGCTGGCCGACAAGCACCTACGACCTATGCGCAGTCGGCTGGCACGCTCGCGGAAGTTTGGAACCTTGCTAGAGAACCTGTCGTCTCTTTCGACGGTCCAGAATTTTGTTAACCACTATTCGAGGACCTGTTTGGAGATTCATGACCGCCTTGAGGCGTTAATGGCGTGGATTCATGCACACACCTTCAACAGAAGCGAGCAAATTACAGAGCTATTTGCGTTTGGGTGGAATTACGATTACGACAGAAGACTAGTCGTTGGAAACGGCTCGGGCGAAAAGCCGTTTATAGTCGGCCTGACAACTCAAGTTCTGATGCTTCGGATGATGCTGCCACCCGAGAGAATTGTGTTGCATATCGACGCTACATACAAGACTAACTATGTGGCCGTCGTGATCGCCGGTGTATCCGACAGCTCTAGGCGATTCCACCTTGTTGCACTATTTGTCGTCCCCAAAGAGACACAGTATGTGTACGAAGCCGTCCTGATGTCCCTCCGCAAGCTGTAGTTTTGGGTGTCCGACAAGGACTTGGTTGTTCAATACGGAATGCCGGATGAAGATAAACCAGTGCAATGCTTTGCATTCGGGTTTTGGAGCATATCCAAGATTGCAGTTCCTCATGTATTTTTTCTCGTGATTGAGAAGGTTCAGACTGCTATTGATTTGTCTCTCTCGCTTCTAGCGGCTAGGGTGGTCCGATACATATACGAACTCCACTAAGGACGGACCGAAGAAGCGTTTTTGCGGATGCGGGGCGCTAATTTAAAGACACGGGAGGATTATCCCAAACGTTTCCTGTTTTCTCAGTACATGAGTGCTCAATGGTTGAAGGGCCGGTTCAGCACATGGCCGGTCTACGCTACGCGTACTGGTTTCGCTACCACTAATAACCCCAATGAAACGTCCAACGCCTTGGTGAAAAGGGACTGCACATTGCGTCGCCGGCTAAAAAATCGGAACCTACTTCGAGAGATTAGTGCGTGCTGCCAAGCCCAGTCGTCGAGTGCACGGACTTTCGCATTCGGGGTGATCCCTGCTGTAACGCTCACGCGCAGAGGTTCAATCTTGCACGTGTAAGCCTACTGGCTACTGGAGGCGGCGATGCACCTGATTTTGAGTGTGCTGAACGCCCCGAGATCATTCCAGTGAAGGCATTGCACGCTCCACGTGTCCAGGTCCCCCAAACAAACGTAGTGAGGACGGAATTGCTGTATCGTCACAGATGGGTGATAATTACGCCAGAATGGAGGTTCTTGACCGGCCTGACGGCGGATGGCATGTTAATGTTGAGAGACAATGGTGCCCGTGTAACTACTGCTTCGTGTTTGCCAGGAGTGCCCACGTTCTGTTTGCAATTCGAGTCACTGAGTACCTAGACAACAGCGGTCGACTCATTGTCGATAGCAGGAAGAAATGGAAACGCACAACGTTGGATCCACTGGATGTAGGTGGTCGTCCTCGAATTGTAGGACCTGCTCTCAGCTTTGTGTGATCCAGCACTCCCATTTTTGCGGGCAACACTGAAATGGCCAGCGATATCACTTACCGCGGCCCATTCGAACGTCTTGCGCGCGAAAATTTCGTATGTACACGTACAGCATCTTCTTTTTTCGTACTCGCACTTTCATAATGATAAATCTATTCACAAATATTTACTTCTTTTTATAGAAAATGAGGATATGTACAATTTACATTTTTCCTAATATCCACGTCTTAGTCGAGGTGGTTAGCATACATAAGCACTGCAGATCGTAAGTATACTGTCTTCCGGCTAGGTACTGGATCTCATTTTTACTGTAAATGGACTATTCGACGTGATAAACAGCTTCCAGCATCACCAACAAACAGAATTTTCGTGATTGAATGCAGTGAATGTATTCACAACCACTTCCTTCACAACCTACGTTCGCGGGATTGAGTTAAATCAAACTAGTTCGTTGCGTTTCTGCGTCGCCATTCCAGCAGTCATCGCACGCGCACACAAACCACCTCGCGTTCCCGTAGTTAACCATAATTTCCGGGCCAGACTTCACATCTTTAATCATCCTAACGAAGACCTTGACGTAGCAACGGATCTGCTTTTCCACGAAGACGCATTCGAGTCGAAAACATGGCTTTTAAACAGGGTGATGCTGCCGCTACTCACCCCGTCAGCGTACACAAACTTCTTCATCACCGATTTGACGTGGTATAGTTGCGTGTTATCGCTATTCTGCTTCAGGGGTTGGTCGGATAGGCCTGGAACTAGTGCAGACCACTCGCTGAGCTCCCCAGAGTGCTCCCCGACAATGTCTTCAACGTCCAGAAAGGTAGTGCTATATACGCACAGGCCGACGCGACCAGTGTCGAACAGTTTTAGTTTTTGGCGCGTTATAGCCGCATTGCTGCACGGAGCATTCAGGTTGCAGCAGCTAAGGGTGCAGTAGACAGCAGTTTCTACAATATCACAGCTATCCCAGAAACAGTCTCCGACGCAGCGGCACTTGTCGTAAGAGCCTAGATCTGGGAAGCGGATCCCATTCGTAATGCACGTCTCAATCGGCACGATCCCTTCTGGTCGCGGCTGCTCGGCTAATAACACACGCCCTTCAATCGCGAGCTCCTTGTAGACTGGCCGTCGGGCATGTAAATTGTCTAGACGACTCTTGACACCAGCGATCCTCAATATATCCTTCATTTATATTGCTTTCACCGAGTGTGCGTGGTGGATTTGAGTGCCACTTCGCGTAACAGAGCGGTTTGCTAGATGTCACCGCTTCCTCGGTCAAGGTACGTGCCATGATTCAGCTCGTTTTCTTTGCCTGGTGCTGGATCTTGGCCCTGGTGAGTCAATTCGGGATATTACGCATGCACTCCCCTGCGTCGATCACCTCCTGATCAGTCGGCTCGCTCGCCGCTGCAGTTACTGCTATTTTCCCGCACACAGTAGGATCATTACCAGTAGATACAACGTCTCCGACTGCGTCACATCGGTTAACATCGGCGTGTAAGATACTGGACAGCTTTTCTTGCGGAGCCGACTCTGCTTCACTTAGTTCGACCATTTGCATAGCTGCTAGATAGATATCCTCGCCCTTCGTACTTGTATTTGGTAATGGAGAGTGACTCTAGCTGTCGTTCAACACCGAGTCGTCAAGCGTGGCGTTGCTAGACGCCCCAGCATTGATGTCTGGTGCCACCACCAGCTCGTCTCGATCCTCCTCCAATTGCGAGCTCTCTGGCACAATATCCTCACATCTACAACGGTGCTCACGCATTGTGGCTTCGATTGCACTGCGAATCGAGGCTGCTAGCGCCAGATTGAAGGCGCTGGATCGGGTTGGAGCCACGCACTGTCCTGGAATCAAACTGTAGGTGCGTAACTTGCGCTAAATCGCATAGGTTAGCCTGAACCGGTTCCCAAATCGGTCTAAAGACAGCATACATATTTCGTGGTATCACCTCCCCGGTGTCCACAGATATTGGATATTCTGTATCGATATCCTGGTCGATTCGTAGGACGACCGACGTGCGATGCCCTCGCGGGTCGCCTGCTACGAACGCTCTAGAGTAGTACTCTACTATATCCACGGGGTACAGACTGGCGCGATGGAGTTCAGAGGCGCTGAGGCCCGGTATGGTCCAGTGGTTTATGCGGAATCGGAGAGCAACGCAGCGCAGCGCCGTGGTGCTGGCCCAGATTGAATAAGTGAATTCTGTGTGGCACCAACAGCCACACGGTTCTATCCACATTCGGTTAACATCTGCGCCACCGCATAGCAGACATATTCATCGCCGCTTCGCGGCTAGGGAAGGGCTTGTGCAACGATACAGTGAGCAGAAAGTCAGGTCGTGCCTGCCCCTGTGCTGCTAGTGTGTTGGCAAATCGTCTAAGAGTTTCTGTGTTTGTCAGATCAGTACGTGTGATTCTAATGTTTTCTCGTTTCAAATATGTTTTTTGGCCAATAGAAATGCCCCTTGCTAGCAACTGTTTCCCCGTTAAAACAGCCTTGGAGATGCCTTTTTGCGGAGATTGTAGCGTCAAAACTATTGCGAATTCCCTATTTTTCACACCATAATCATACTGAAAATGGGCGGTTTTACCACGTATCTAAATGTCGTATCTGGTTTTTCAAAACTGAACCCACCATGAGACCGTGATTACTATCCTATTCATTCTCTGTCGCTACAATAATTTTCCGATCAAGAACTACTCACCGGATCAAAAACAACTCGCCAGGTCAAGAACAATTAGCGGGGTCAAGAACAACTCGCAGGATCAAAAAATTCTCGCCGGATCAAGAACTACTTGTCTAGTGTCAGTTATTTGAGTTTTGTGTACGAAATTAAAGTACTGTACTACTTGCACAATTACGGTGCTACGAATGCCAGTACCGTAACCGCTGATAGTGTACAGTGCTGCATTGCGGTACAGATCTGCAATGTACGGCACACTTGTACAGTTAGAAGAAGGTCGAAGTAAAAAAAGCGATCAATTAAACAGATACCATCGTATCACGTATGAAACATTACAAGTGCTAAAGCGTCCAATCAGAGCCCTCTATTTGTTTTTTAATTTGATCTCGCCGAGGTCATTAAATTAAAGAGATGGTTCGCTGTTTTTGGTGCACTTTTTGCTACCGACCTGACCAATCACAAGCGCGTGTATCGCTTAAATTTTATCTCTTTCTTACTTCGACCTTCTCCTTACGGTACTACAAAAGACACGTGAGTTCTTACATTATCCGTGGATAATATAAAAATCTAGTTGACTTTCGGATATTTTTGTCTTGGCATTAATTCTTGAAGTATTTGCATGAGCCCTGGTCGACATAAAGTCGTGTAGGTATGCAATGGAAATGGGGTGCGCGGCGGGAGGGTTCTCGACGTAACCCCCCCCTCCTGATTCCATTGCGCACATTCATTTTGCTTAGTTTGTTAGTTTTTGTTGTCGTGAGATGTGGCGGCGACGAGGCGGTAGTGATGGATTGGTACATGTTAGTGTTTCACATTGAAGCAATAAAAAAAGCCATTATTTATTGGCTGGGTGTCCGACATGCAATCAATCTGGAATTGCGTTTTGAGGAGCCCTGGCCCACAGTACTTGAAAACGATGGCTGATAAGGGCCTCGTTAAGGGCATGCTGTTGACTCAGCGACAGGGAAAGGCAACGTGTGATGCTTGTCATATTGGGAAACAAAAGCAGAAATTACATCTGAAGAAGTTAGATCGTGGGTTGAAGTTCCCCAATCAAGTGATCTATGCCGACCCACTCATTCCGAGTAAGGGGGATGGTACTCGCTTTGAGGCGGTACTTGTGCTTGTAGACGGAAACTCACGCTTCATAACGGTACACGTGTGGACGACAAAGTCGAGTGAGGTGGTGAACAAGTATATCAAGGGCTATAATCTCTGGGCAGACCGTCAAGCTTGGAAAACCCTTGAAAATGGAGGTGAAAGGGCCAAATACCGAGTTCGTCAGGTGTTGAAGGACAAAGGAGGAGAGTTCTTCAACGATGCCATGCAAGATTGGTATCGAACTCACGGAATCGAGCTTGTACTTGTTGGACCTAAGTGTTCACAGCTGAACCTATGCGAGAGAATGCAATAGTCCCTCGTCGAGATGACGAAGGCCTCGATGCACCATGCTGGGTTTCCGAGGAACTTGTGGGCGGAAGCTGTCTATGTGAAGAATAGGATATACAACAAGGGCACAAAAGGGATCCCGTTCGCGAAAATGTTCGAGGTGAAGCCCGATATATATCACATTCGCACGTTCGGGGCACTGGCGTACGTGCATGGTCCGATTACACCTGGGCGTTGTAAGCACCAAGACAACGCAAAGATCAGTTTCGTGCTCGGATGCCAGGTATACTTTCTTGAAGACAATACTGCAAAGTTTGTTGCAGACTTGCGCGCCACGGAATATGTGGTATACCGAGATCGATATGAAATCAGTCGATGATGTAGATCTGGAGTCTTTGCAACTTCGGACCAATCAAGAAGGCAACGCAGAGTGATGAAAGTGTTGACATGAGTTTGTTCAGCGCTAGTGACAAGTCAACGAGTTCATTCTATCCAGTGGAGAGCTCGGTAGTGGCTTCGGTATTGAAGGAGTCGTTGGGTTTGAGCCCAGCGGAACTCGAGGGTGCGGAAGATGAGGTGCATCAACATGAATTGCGGCGAGGGGGCGAAGACAATGTGCGTGACATATATACGTTCAGCAATTGCGAGCGAAGATGGTCGGTCCGAGGAGGCAGCGCAGATTGCAACTCGCTCTGCAGTCACAGACGTTGGAGGAGTGACTGTTGCGATACCTACTGAAGTTAGAGCCGTGGCGGAAACTACTGGAGATCGGCCCAATGATGAGACGGAAACGCAGCAGCTTGATGCACATGAAGCATCAGCCTTACAACCCCCGATCCAATCAGACACCGAAGATGAGAGCGAAGACTTGAAGTTCGTGAAAAGGAGTCTAGTGTCGGGAGTGAACAAGGAGTAATCACGCGTGGAGTGAGCTCCGAAACAAACCAAAAGCGTGTCAATGACCTGGATAGTATACTAGCGAGCTACAATCAAGTGGAGCTTGCAGAGGACGATGCAGACATTTCTGTGGCTAGTGTATGTGGATCGGAGTCTAACCACACACATGACGAGCGCGTCGAGGATATGCTTACGGAGCTGCCGGAGTGTGGCCAAGATACTTTATCACCTACTCCGAATGTTGTGAAGCGAAGCCATCGTGATGAAACCGATTCAGAGTTGTTGCGTGTTGAGCAAAGAGCTGAAAAACAAGGACCTAAGAAGAGACGAACGGGACTTCGTTAGTACCACGAGCGACGACGACCTAGCTAGCTGGATGAATTCATCGTCAACGTTGCTCAGCGTACAGAGCGCATTCTGGATAGAGATGGTAAACCCATTCCTGCGAGTTCTGTTGTGATACCATAGAACCGTCGAGAGATGAATCGATCGAAGTATCGAGAGTTTTGGTTGCAGGCCGACCTGGAAGAGATGAGTGTGTTGTGTGCGAAGGGTGTCATCATGGAGATACCGTATGAGAACGTGCCGAAGGATGAGAAGCCCATTAACACTCGTTGGGTGCGCTCACTGAAAACCGATGGACAAGGCTACGTGATTCGCTTTAAATCACGGATTGTGGCATTTGGCAATCACCAGTGGCCAGGGATTGATTTCTCGGAGACGTTTGCACCTGTTGCGCGTATGTCTTCCTTTCGGATGGTAGTGGCATTGGCAGCAGCGCTACATCTCGTGCTTTATGGCGGTGATATCAACACTACGTGCCTGAATGCGATGCTCGGAATTCGTCAGTACTTGCGATCGATTGAGGGATTACCGTGTGATGATGGACACGTGTACGTGGTGCTGAAAGCACTGTACGGGCTAAGGCAATCCGGGAGAGAATGGAACACGGAACTGAACCGCTGGCTAGTGGAGCACGGATATCACCGCTCTCTAACGGAGCCTTGTCTATATTACAAGTTTAAAGGCGATGTTATCATGTTAGTCCTAGTCTACGTTGATGGCATTTTGGTCGCAACTAACGATGAGAAGAGCAAGTGCAAGTTGTCGAGGATCTCGATAAAGTATACGGGATTAAGGACCAAAGCATTCTGAAAGAGTATCTAGGCATTGATGTGGATTAGAATGAACGAGGCATAACCATCCGGCAGTGCAAGTATGCAAAGGACGTCTTGGAGACTTTCGGGTACGACCAGGCTTACGCTGTGGGCAATCCGATGGAGACGAATGTTCGTTTGATGCCTCTGGAGGAGGATCCACAATCGGACACGAGCTTTGACCACAGAAAAGCTATCGGCATGTTGATGTACCTAGCTACTGGAACGCGACCAGATCTAGCGTTTGCGACTGGGCAATTGAGTCGATTCGTAACCAAGCCTTCGGCACGACATGTTGGAGCACTGAAACGTGTGCTTCGCTACGCTGCTGCAACTGTTAACTATGGGATCACATACGAGCACTCAAACGAGGTTCCGTGACAGTGACTGGGCCAACGCCCCAGAGTCGAGAAAGAGTACGACAGGATTTGTGTTCACACTTGGTGGAGGTGCAGTCTCGTGGATGTTTCGCAGACAGTCAGTTATCGCCTTCTCCATGGCCGAGGCCGAGTACGTGGCAGCATGCGAGGCCACGACGGAGGAGACTGCAGCGAGCAACATTCTACAAGAAGTGCTACGACAGCAAGATGTGAAACTGCGGTTTGGTATTGACAACCAAGCAGCACACGTGTTGGCAACCAACCCAACATACAGTCGACGAACCCGCCACATTGAACTCCGCTGGCGTTTCGTTCGTGAGCAAGTGCTGAGAGGGGTTGGGGCTCGTGAGCATTTGTGCCAACTGATCATCCATCGTGCCATGAACAGCAACCTGTGAATCAAAGCTTATGCTTTGAAGGAGGCGTGTTGGATTGCATATCGAAGACCCGATGTTGGAGTTGAAGGTCAATGTGAGACCTGGTCAAGGAGTAAGATCAAGTCTTGTGAGACGCTGAGAGACACGGGTCTTTGTATGAGAACAGGGCATAGGCCCTTAACCGGTTGTGAGAGCTGGTGAGAGAACTAAGCAACTAATTTATTCACTTCTTCTTTTCTCCCCTGTCCTGCCTTACGGATCCAGCGCAATATCCATTAAGCTGACGCAGACACTAGATCGTCGATGATGATTCAATAGCACACCACAACGTACGCTTGTACATAGCGCGTTGGCGCTGTCTCGTCATAACGTTCCGGACGACGTTACTTGAGCGCCACTCTCTCTGTGACGTCCGTCTGTATAGCAGTCGGTGATACACCGTCAGCAAAATTACTTCAGTAGCTGCAGTTGATTGTACATTGCACGCACGCGTACAATAGTTACTTTTACAGCCTTTTCCTGTCATTGTATGCTTTAATCCAAATGAATATTACATTGCGCGTATCCGCAAAGCAACTTGAGCAACATTAATCAATGTTGCAGGATCATCTTACGAAGCGAATTGCATGCCAGCCCCCCCCCCGTTATGAGCAGCAAATTACGATACCATATAAGAAACCTGCAAACCAAATACATTGGGAAAATACAAAGAATATTCGCCATTAGCGATACCGCTCTGCTGAGTCACCTCGGCAAGATCATGTGTGGTGAAAAACCTTTGTAGCTCGTAAGGCCGACATGTGCTAAAAACAAATAGTAGGTGTGTAAGTTGTTTAATGAAGATACATAGTGGCGGGTGCGCCTACAAGCCCCCCGGCCTCCTTCAGTCGTCGCATCTTCCAGAATCGTCAATTATTAGAGTGTCCAACGCGGTAGAGTGACCCAGTTTAATCGATGAACCGGGCTTCCACGCCTCCCCAACGGCAGGTTACGACATCCTACCTCGCCGCGTTTTTTTATCTCGTATATGTCTTATTGTTATAATGTAACGCTCTAATATTCTCTCCCAAAATATACGCTAGAAGAAAATTGCGAAGCATAGGACTGTATGCATCTCAAATATTCGTTATCCTGCTCTTGGTGTGGTCATCCTCCACTAGCAGCAGGTCGTTCACATAATAGTCTACAGCTAGAACAAACAAAATAGCTATCGACCTGGCGCGTCAAGCCTCTATGATGAAATGTCAATTCCTTTAGTTAATTCACAAACAGTTGATAACGGGACAGTCCAAATCTCCTACTCAGTAGGCTCCTGTGTTATACATGTCATCTGATAAGTACCTTGTAGGAAAATGGTTGAGAAAGAAAAAAATCGTTTTAAATAATGCGTTCATGTATTAAAGTCCTCAGCTTCACTTAATGGGAGCCTCCTTAATGCAAATATATCGGTTTTAAGCAAGTCTACTCAATAAATATCAGCTGGATGATAGTGATTCCCAACGGCGCTGGATGGCAGGGGCGGAGCAGACCTGTGCGGCTGCCTGAAGCCAGCTTGGTTGTCAAGTTTTGGTCGTATTTTTCTTATCCGCGTCTCCTTTTAAAAACCGGTCTAGTGATAGAGACCAAAAAGTAGCCCTAAAGTAGCACGGAAAAAGTGATTGTGCGCTACGGGAGAATCGTAGTGAATAGAGGCCGATTATTCACTACGAAGCTCCACTATTGCCCACGTAGTGCAAACTCCATAACTGCTCTCGCGAGCGGCAACCTCGACGGTGCCGACTCAAAATGGCTATGCAACCTCAACACAGGCATACAGTATAGCACCAGATATCAGCGCGTAGGATCATTTGTAGGCTTGTTCGTGCCTCTGGGTTCCGTCTATATTGCGACCACAAAAAACTCATCTACGTTTTCGCTCCCAGGCAAGAGGTGAAGCAACACGTGCGTGGAAAATTACAGCGTTGGGCTCTATCGTTGACTGGATACCTATTCAAATCGAGCACATCGACGGCTCAGCCAACCTGTGGGCTGACTTGCTATCTCGTTGGGGGCTACCTTCGAGTGGGGAAGGTGGTGTGACCAAGTGCAGGTAGTCACAACTCGTATCCAGCAAAGAGTGATCTCAGCAGCAAACGAAGACCTGCAGTGTTTGCACTTGCGTACGGAAGGGTTCGTCTTCCCGCCCCTGAGCGAGATCAAAGAGGCACACCGAAAGCATGCAGGACTCGCACCAACTGGTGCTCGTCGTGACGATTCGGACACAATATTGGTGAACGACTGTAACGGGGTTACACGTAGCCACTTGGTTGCATGGAGGGTTCTCGAACGTTGGTGTAAGACACACCAATGGTTACACTTTGCAGACTGCTGGTCTGTATGCATTTAGGCTTCCTATAGGTAGATAGCCATTCCTTTCTACCAATTAGAATAGCAGGGTTCTGACAGCCATCGGATGGCAGAATTCCTTTCATATAGGATATCAGTTTTAGGAGGAAACCCAGTCCAGACATAAATCATAAATATCAGTTCTCATGTTAACCCAAATCGGCTTTAGCTTTTCTTATTTTAATAAATCTTTACTTTCAGACGAAAGTATAGTTAACCTAAGTTTAAGCAAACTACGTTTCCTCGTACACGTGCGCTAACGTGTAAGCTGAAGTAGTTGGCACAGAGTTGGCCCATTTCAACGACCGTCTATGGGTACCTGAGTCCAAGGTAGCCTTGCTGCAACGCATTTTGATCGTGGCCCGCTGTGGTGTACAGGGCCACAGGGGTATCGAACTCTTCACTGGGCTACCACGACCAACTCCGTTTGAGCCCACCCTCCTTGAAAGAGGACGGAAGATTGAGATCCTACCTGATGCAACAGAAATGCCGACTCAGCAGTTAGACGAGTTGCGTGCTAGTCTAGCTGGTATGCACCAAGAGATTGTGGAACAACGCGAGAAGCGCCGACTGCAGAACATGACTCGGTTTAAAGGGACCGAGTGTAACTTTAGCGTCGGGGACTTTGTCCTTTGGTCGCGCATCGACTCTCGTTTATCGGGACTCAGACTACGGGTTGGATGTTTTGAAAAGAATGGCGAAGTCAAACTGCTGTTGACTGTCTACGTTGATGACCTACTTCTAATGGGACCCCGAGACCTGTGTGCCAAGATTGCAGCTGCGCTGCAAGAAACTTTCGAACTGACTACCATGGGTACTGTCAAGTATCTACTTGGTATTGAAATTCTGATCGACCGACCAAATCGACAGATCATCTACTGTCAGAAGCAGTACGTGTCGGAAGTTCTGAAACGCTTCCACATGTCAGACTGCAACGGCTGTGCAACGCCGGAGGCTACGACGCCTTCGACGGCTGTGGTATCTGCAACGAAGGACTACTTGCCGTACCGTGAGCTGGTGTGTGCATTGCAGTACCTCGTGAACGCTTCGGGGTCTGACATTGCGCACGCTACCAGAGTTCCTGGCCACCTGCGACCATACACACTACGCGCAAGCCAAGCGGGTACTACCGTATCTAAAGGCTACGTGTGATTACGGTTCGATGATGGGTGTGCCAACCGGAACTGCTGCTAACGTGCGCTGCTATTCGGATGCCGACCATGCAAATGATTAGGTCGACAGACGGAGTATCAGTGGCTATGTGAACACGCTTGACGGCAACGTGATGTCTTACACGTCGAGAAAGCAAGAGATCAACGCGTTGAACACGTGCGAGGCGGAGTATGTTGCAATGTCGGAAGCTACCAAGGACGTGTTGTGGCTTGCTGGCTTTTGTGAGGAGCTGACCTGGAAGCATCCAGTGCCATTGCTGCTGGGTGACAATGAGGGAGCAATCTCGTTGACCGCCAAGCCAGGCAAGCACTCCAAGTCCAAGCACATCGATAACAAGTATCACATGGCGCGGCGTAACGTGGAGCTCAAGCTGCTCACCACGCAGCACATTGGAACCCAGCAGATGATCGCGGACATCATGACTAAGCCAGTTACGGTGATTCAGCTCACTCGCTTTCGTAAAGCGATGAAGGTGTTACCGGTGGTTACTTCGGACGATGCTATGATTACTACGGAGTCTGTGGCTACTACTACGGCTGCTATTGCTGCAGCTGATGCGGAGACTGCGTCTCCCACTACGACTGCTACTGCTGTTGCAGTTACTCTGGAGGTTACACCTCCATCCATAGCTGCTACTGCTGCAGCTAGAACAGACTAGAACGACTGCGATGGACTCGACGGACTAGGACGGATGCATCGACTACAACTACTGCGATGGACTCGGCGAACTACGACGGGCTAGGACGGATGCATCGACTAGAACGACAACGACAGTGTGTTCGAGTGTGTGCGGTGTGCTGAGAAAGTCGAGCACGTGGTTGCACCACGGCACTGTGTACGCTGCCAAAGGACGAGGACGATTGCTGAGAACAATGAGTTTGACTACAATGGCTACTGCGATGGAAGACGGACGGTGATGATCATGGCGAGTGCTGTTTGCTGTGCGGACTGCTGTGCTATTGGACTGTGACTTCAGCCTGTTGAAGTCCTGTGTGTGATCGCGTTAACGAGGCCCTCGATTGCCGAGATCAAGTGGGAGTGGGAGATGCAGCCCCAGCAGTGCACACAAGTAGTCTGCCAGTGCCCAGTACCTGACACTGGCATCCCATCCTGAAGACTATCCTACGCCTGACGAGTGCAGCCTGTGGCTGCGTGCCTGTCCGACGACTGTGTGCGGACATCCCAGGTTCAGTATGCAATCTGCGATTGCTCGTCTAGAGTGATCGTGTCGTCGTGCTCCTCACGACGACCCTGACTAAGGTGGACTATGCTTTGTACTAGAATAGAACTTTGCGGTGCGACGTACTGGCTTGTGTGGCGCGGCTTGCTCTCTCTCTCTCTCACAGCTCAATTTGCGGTTCAGCGAACCGAAGAGAAGAGCAAGCCCCACAACAGTACTGCTGCCCTGTCGTGGCCTTTTGCCCGGCACTTGCTGTGTTTACGTCCCTCTACTGATTGCCCTACATACTTCGTGCTTCCTACGTGTATTCTGTCTTAATGGCACCTACTCTACGAAGCGGACAGTTGAAGAGCAGTCCAGACGCGACCTTCGTCACCTCAAGATCTCTCACGCATTACCATAGCGGCAGCGGTTCGGCTCTGCTGATCCTCGTTAGCTCGAGCCAGCCTCCTCCTGCGTTGTTCGTTCGCGGCGCCCAGTCGGTCCTCGCCCATGCTCTGGGGTTTCTTGCCCAAGCCTACGTCTACGTCGTTCATTCGCGGCGTCCAGCCGCCGGCGACGCTCCTCAGGGGACTTGCGCGCGGATCCTTATTCTCCGCCTTTCGCTTGCGGCATCGAGGCTTTGCCGACGCTGCGCTGGAGTAAGTAGATCTCTCCATTGTCATTACTAACCATTGCGCCGCACTCGTCTTTCGAAACCCATGGCTTTCCTCCAGTATCCTCGAAGGCCCGACCCGGGCGTCACCATCAATCAAACAGCAGCACTCCATCATCCTCGGAGACGAACGTCGCCATCGATCAGACAATCACACCGGTCAAGTGCTTAAGGTGCGCACGGAATGGGGACAATATCAGCGGATTTTGCCTTCCAGCCGATCGGCTGATCCGGTGGCGTGCACTGCGCATCATTCCAGCGGAATCTCGTTCAGATATCAGCAAATTTAATCCGCCCAAATTCGTGCAGGCACCGGATCAATCTAGTGGATTGAGGAGAGAACACCTTTATAACACCATATTGCTCGAGTTGGAAAATCGATTCATACTGTTTGACAACGAACTCTCCGTCTCTACGAGCGTCGAGTAGCTTCTAGCTGTGCAATGAATCTTGCCACGAATCTGCTCAAATGAGATTTTGTCGCCATCGTCTACGTGAATGCCGTCGTTGCCTTCATCGTATATCGGCCTTTCGTCGATGCGAAACGTTGCCCCCCCCCCAAACTCGCGCAGTGGCCCAAAACCTTCGAACACTTCTCATCACCCAAATCGACAGCGTTGACATCATCACGTCACGAAGGACTACCACATGGAGTACTAAGTGCTGGGTGCGTTCCTGAAGCACCCCACGCAGGGCATCCCACCGCTCAAAACGACCAAGGTCCTGTCAGCGGTGGACAGGTTGAGCGCCCTTTTACGGGTTCGCCGACCTGCTACAGTACCATCGGTGGGTGAACGTACGACATGAACTGTGATGCGTGTTCGCGCTGTTAATACATCGTGCACTCGACGGTGCAGCCGCGGTCGTCCGTGATGCTGGCCTCCTGGGTTGACACGAGCTCGAAGCTGACGGCGTCGTTCGGCGACAAATTGAACAGGCTCAGGGTTGGTAGCAGATCGTAGCAGCAGCCAGGCTTCTCTGAGAGTTAGCGTCAAGCAAGAGGCATCGGTAGCTTGGAGCTCCTTGCTGTAAAAAAGACTGGAGTGGGCCGAAGAGAATCTGTATAAATGAATACACATTTAGGTATTCTAACGCACTCAGTTTTACAATATTTTGACAGTGTAGACACCCGTATTGTAATCTCCGAAAAGCGTGCATTGCTGATGATCCGGTGGATTGGTTATTCGAGCGTTTGCCTTCGTTTTAGATTGCAGAGCCGCACCGTCACCTCGGCCAAACTGCGGGAGGAAAAAGTAGCTAACTGTTAGTTTCCACTTAAGTTTCGAAACGATCACGTCCTGTCTACTTCAATTCATTTGTTAACTTTAACCGCGGCGGTCTGGTGCCCTCACTAAATCTGCAATATCTTCGCAGCCAAGTATCCGATTGGCAAATGACGAGTAGCGTTGAAAAGATGAGACACAGACGGATTTTTGGATTGTTAAAGGAGCATTTGCCGTACGTGGTAGCGTCTTATAACGCTTTCATTGTGCTTCCGCGAATTAGTGCTCTTGCCAGTTAAGTATGCTTCGGGTACACGAGAAACGGCGTTATGGTATATTTACCCTACACATTCCAACCAGTACCTGTATGAAATCCCAGGACAACAGTATTTGCCGAGTTTTGTCCAATTATAATCACTGTAGTACATATTTGCATCCAATACAAAACGTTGTAGGGTCGGAGCACTATTCCAACTATTCCCACCATATTTAGTTGGAACTTTTCAGGAATATTTATTATTGAATACATAATCGCTTAGTTTAAAAATACCCTGAAGTTTCTGACTACAGTCGAAGCCAAAGAGGTTTCACTTCAAAACGCGAACTGCAGAGCAGAAGCAGAGTTACAGCCATGTCAATTGCATCTCTGGCTCCGGGCAACAGCAGGAAGGCCCGCACCACAGCAGTAAATTCTTTCACCACGTTCTTGGCCACGGAAGACATGGACCTCCCTGCTGCTTTCCAACTTATAGATGCTGATAACACGGGTAAAGTGTTGCGCATTGTGCTAAACAAAAGCACGCATTTTCACTAGCTAATTCGCAAGAGAAAGTACAACTACGAATACCTGTCTATCATACTATGGCAACGTCAAAAACTGGCTTGTGGATCAGTATCCGGTTCAAGGTGGGTTGATGAGGCCTCAGCTACAAAAGATTTTGACAGGGTTCGGGAAATACTGCAACAACAGAGAGGACAGTGGTAATGAGAAGAAGGCACCGCCGTGTTCGAAACAGTATTTGGAGGGGATAATATGATTATAGTATACTTCGGCTTCAACTCACAGCGAATATCTCGATGCTGCACTAGTTGTTATAATGTGGTATCTCTACGGCCGCAACCCAGACGCAGAGCAAGTAGAGAAGCAGCAGCTGTCGGCCTTGCCAGGTACGAAACTTTTCTATCATAACTGTCAAACGCACTACAGAGGCTAAATAATGTGTAACTAGGTGTTGTTGCATTTCTTCGCTTCAAGAGAGTTAAAACGGCTTTGGTACAAGGTATCTTGTGGTGTTGGAATCCCATGTGAACTCTAGCTACTAGTGTATGCAGGTAGTCCCCACAATAATACATCTACCAGAACGGAAAACGACCATTCGGGCAAACCTGAAGACCCAGATTCAGCCCAGCACCGAGACACACTGGACCTTGTAATATCGAGTATATAGACCAACCAGTACATTACCAACACACTACTAGCACGAGCAAAGCTAGTGGGTGTTCTCACACACTTGGATCCTTGTGGTGCCAACAGCGGAAGGGTACCAGGCACGGGTAATCCATTTACGAGGGCGCCGAGGGTTAACCTCGGCTGAAAGAATAGATAAGAGGCGACACGCACTCCCCAATCGGGCAAATAGGCACAATAAAGCCGTCCCGTAAACACCCGATACTAATCGGCCACACACAAACGTGGCCTTGCCAGATGAACCCTTGCTACGGAGCTTCGAGTCCACCGACAGGCATAACACACTCAAACAAGCTTGACCAGACGCTTCCCTTGAAGCCGGACGTCGCTCGTGTGCTTGAGTGCTTGAGTGGAGATTCTGTTCTGTATTTTTGTTTGCCCCTTCGGGTCATGTTCTAATATGCAATCCTAATCAAGTATACAAATATCAAATGAACTACGATCCGTTATGGACCACTTCGCATGCCAAGCGACTCCTCAGAGCTCAACAACGCTTCCTGAACCATCGCCGAGCGTTCAAACGGTCGTCGTGTCTTCCCAAACGTCATTCCCAACGGCCGCCGAGTCTTCGTACCGTGGCCGTCAGTTCTTGTTCGCTGAATGCGAATCCGGCTAGTCCCATTATTAATAATAAGGACAGCCTGGTTAGAACGACATCTCGGTCATAAATGAGCACCCTCGAGCGTTCGGTAGTGACCGAGCCAAGTCGCTTGCACCTCGAAGTCGCTTTCTGTAACATGACCGAGGGTTCGTGGCTTGAGCAACTTGAAGGTAGTCACGTCCTTGTTCGCTGACGGTCCGCGATCTCCGAGAAATCGCTACACCACAGCTGCCCATGTCGCAATGGAAGCCACGACATTGGTGCCCGCTGTGACACTGCCTCACTCTTCGAATCTCGACCCAGGTCCCACGATGACAAAGGGAAGCCTGAACCGAGCCATCGACAGGGCGTTCAAGGCTCTTGTTCCACGACGTCCTCGGGAACGTGAGCAGATGCAACCGGAAGGCACCGGTCTCGCTCGACCTCCTCGTAGAATGTTTTTCCAATCTCTCGATGGCTGAACCTTCTGAGCAAGCTTTGTGGGGTGGCGTTCTTTTTCCTCCTTAGACGGTCAGGGGCCGTGGCGATCAGTGGAGGCTCGTTCAAGTGGTTCGCCGTTCGCGCACAGGAAATCGCAGTGCTGGACGCGCAAGGGCAGCCAACGATATCCTTTACAACCCCTACAAGAGCACAATCGGTCTGTATGCGTCTCATGGGGTCCAAGACCAACCAAGGTAGTACCGACAACACGGATGCTGTCTCGATCAGGCCATCCCTTTCTGTGCTCCGTGTTTGGTCCTCTCATTCTGCTTCAGCCCCGGGGGAGCCTACCGGCAGATATTTCCGCTGCTGTTTACGTGGACCGGCATGGAATTCCGGCCTGGATCTCAACCGCGAACGTGTCAAAGATTATCAAGGGAGTTGCTATCAGCACTGGCCAATATCCACGACACTTTAGCTCGCACTCGCTCCGCGCCGGCGCTGCAGCGCATATATATATATCATTCCGGAACAGATGCACTCACGATTCAGTTCCATGACCGTTGGGTATCGGACGTTTTCAAGACTACACCAGACTCTGCAAGGAGTCGGTGTCCACGCTGTCCGCGAGCATGGTGACAGGCTTGCAGGGGGATTCGACGTTGCATTAGTGGAGCTGACTGCGTGATCATTGGGGGCACCGCTCTCCTCGTCCCTTATCGGATTGAGCTAGTGGTCATTGCATAAGCTTCCATTAATGTGACTCTGTTGACCCCCATAGAAGTGGAAATGATGGTATGCGATGTTCGCCGACGAAGACTTTGCCATTGGTCAAATACAGGAATGAATAGATCGAGGTTTTAAGAATCCATAAAATCACCTTTCCATATCCAGTATCGGCGAGATATCTGGGGAATCGATTTACCGAGTTCGACGCCGAAGTCATGGACACGAGCGATCTCGAAGAAACACAGTGCCACTAATTAAGGGGCGAACGGAAGTACGTCCAGAGAAATTGCCGGTGGAGAACGAATACGATTTGCCCAGATATTTCGTCCGCGACTGCTATCCTGAGTACTACTGTATTGCCGGATCGCGGACCTCTTAAAGACTTGGCGCATCACCACTATCACGGGGACATCTGGTACTCTTAGCACAATGTCTATGATGAGTACTGATTTGGTTTTGGCATCGGTACGTCGATCTTCTATGAATACTTCTTCGAGCACTACAAGCGCGATCATACTAACACAACCATTATTACGGCTTCATTTACTATACTGTCGGAGATAAAATCAGTCGTCGTGTTCCGAGAGGACGGCGAGATTGAGTATGTGGTGGAAAATGCATATCATCCCATTAAGGACGAGCACGCTGCTGCCTTGAAGCGCAACGCTGAAGGCATTTTCCTGTAAGATGGACCTCCACCATTTGAGCCAAGGCGTTCACCAGCGATGACTGCATATCCCAAGCCAAATATGATTTGTTTCTCCAGCCCGAATAAGACTTGGTTTCGCAAGGTTTCTAAAAACGTTCAGCATGTACGTTGTAGTTATGTGGGATGTGGACGAACTGGTCACTGCAGCAAATCACCTTCAGTTTCATTTGCCTTTAACTCGGAAAACGATCGAAGAGCGCTTTGACGTATTTGGTGGTGTAGCTCGTGAATGTCTCGCAATACACGAAAAATTTGTAGCGGCCCGGGTCTGGGGCCTCGAAATGGATATCACTGGCATGAATTCCCGAGAGGTGCTAGAGCGATTGACCAACGGTGTACGAGGAGTGCCTAACGATCATCGGATGTATCAATATGTGCCGAAGCTCGATAATCCACGACAATTTGAAGCCGAAGTTTGTTTCTCTCCGAATGCTGGAGAAGATTAGCTCTCGCCAGTACAAAAATCGAGGTGATCTCCTGTTGCATCTCCAAGGTATCCTGAAAACGGTCGCATATCATGGACACTTAGTTGAGATAAAAATGCACACATTATTGGTGCGCGGTGGTGTTAGTCAGATCAAATGCATCTCTGATGGCATACTGCAGATTTTTGAGTGCGAAGGAAGCAAGGATTTTTACTTTTTTTACTCCAGCGACTTGCCGAAGGGTACGCTTGAAAAGGTCCATACCGTGCAGGTTCGGACCTCGGACAACTCGGACAAACCTCTCTAAAATCATGTACATGTATTATGTTTTGCAATAATTTGTGGTTCCCACCATTAAATCCGCACTCATTCAAAAACGCACCAGACCCAAGGCAGATCGTCTCCTAGGAGGAGAGACCAGCAGCAGACTGGCGGCGTGGACCGGCCCGGGGAAGGTGATGGCCCTCGTGGCCAGCAACACCAGCAACAGAGTGGGGCGTGGACGGTGGCTGCGACCCGGGGGAGGTGATGGCCCTCGCGGCCAGCAGCACCAGCAGCAGACTGGCGGTGTGCGTGGGTGGTAGCAGCAGCAGCACGAGGGCTGCGGCCTGAAGCACGGACGACAGGTAACAATTGAATTGTACGTTATGAATAAGGGTGTGTTGAATTCAAAGTAACTAGACGTTCCGATGTTATTTGGTTGTGTACAGCATCTCATGGGTACGATAAGCGCAGATAACCTGGCTGTGGTGTCTTGGTGTGCTAACACGGCTTCTTGTGGATGTTGTGCATGTTGCAGTTGTAGAATGTGAACTGTCGACGACGCGGCCTCCTGCGCACAGAGCTCGGTACTGTAGAATAAGCTCGTTCAGCTCTCCCTTCGTATGAATCTTCTTCAGCGTTTTGACCACTGTTCCAAATGCTTTTGTTTTCTCGTTTCGTGCTTTAAGAAACGCGAGAATCGCTTCTTCTGCATCCTGCCCGGCCTTCAGGATGCGAGCCTTGGCTGCGCTATCCGACCCTATTGCATCGTAGCCTTCCGGTAAGAACAGACGCATGAATGCAACTGCAACCTTTGCGTCGTGGTAACGCCTCCGGTTTTCTTTGTGTTTCCATGGCAGGGTGGTAAACCACTCGTACCACACAACCGAAAGCGACTTGGCATGCGATTGCCTGCGTGGAGTCCTTGTTGCTACTTGCGTGACTGCGCTGGTGTCTGCAGCGCTCCTGTCACCCGATGCCCTGCTTGAGCTTGGAGCAGGGTACGCCATCCGCTCCTTCAGCTCAGCCACTTAAGACGAAAGGTTCCCAATAACCTCCATCTGCTGCTGGATGAGAGTTGTCTGCTTCTCGACGAGATCGTCAACAGTTAGCGCAGTAGCACTTTCGGCGTGCGACCAAGGCCCAGCTAGCAAGCTCGGTCTCGGTGATACTGAACTGTTTGTTTGATTGGTCTTTTCATCCGCTCGATGTAGGGGACATCCGGAGCAAGCTTCAGCATGTCGTGGTAGTGCAGCATTGCCACGGCCATGAGCACTTGCAAGACATCATCACGAAGATTCATTGAATCGGAAAAGCCGAATGCACTTGCGAACAAAACATGTTGCAGCTGCTGGATCTTGTGACGCACTACGGCGTCGAAGACGTGAATGGTAGGTAGGCAGGGCTCAGCTTTGGAATCCCAGCCCGCTAATATCTTGCCCACCTGCTGATCCTCTTGTGTCGTACTGACGATGTAATTGAACGCCTTGCTTGTAGATGTCATGCTCCATCCCCCACGATACAAGATCCATGGAGTGCTGACGCTGCTGATGCTGTTGGCATTCTGCGCTGCGCCTCGCCTGAACGAGTGTGACAACAAGCCCTGCGTCAGCTCCATGCCTGCACCCGAGCACTGCTGCCCCACCTGCGCAAAAGTCGATTGACGTATGCTTGGGTACCCGGGACAGCGACCTTCGGCCTCGTGCTGACCGACCGTTGAGCATCCCCTGCTTCCGGGGGTTGGCCGCGTTCCTCCAGGAGCTTGAGTAGGGGCCGAGCTGTTAGGGACTGCACCGCAACCAAAGCATCATCGATGACGTATCGTGGAAGTTGATCGAGTAGGAATTGACTCGGTGCCGTCTGCATAATAGTAGCGACAGCTAAAGCGTGCAAAGGGCACGTCACAAAGTTGCCAAATTCATATAACAACGATGCTCCTTGGTATGAAGCAGACTTGATCCGCTTGAAGTGAATGTAGAGACAGCCACCTGGGCATCACAAAAATTATACCAGAGTAGTTGGCACACACCGGTAACAAATCAACACTAAGCTTACTCACTTACCAGGATAAACAGCGAGTTGACTTTTCACGATACATGCTGTGTCGGAAGATCGCCCCAGCAAATACCACAGCAAACTAATGAGTGCTGCATCCTTGTAATCGTCTGCAGTAGTCGCACCCTTGTAGATCACAGTCACCAGAGCCCTGAGATCCTCCTTCGTGCAAGGAGGCGCTTGGTGGGTAAACTCGGTCCCTCGCTTGGCGCAGTGTTTGCCGAGAATAGACGCAATTTTCTGCAATCGGCGACCTGTAACACTATTTAGAGCAGGGAACAGCTCTAGGAAATGGTTCTTGACGTTTCTGAAGTAGCTAGCCACAGAGATTTTAGACAGTAAAGAGCCTCTAGATGTCTCTTGGAGAGCTAAATGCATGGCAAATTTGTCTAGCACGCTATACAGAGCATCACCTGACTTATCACCGCTATGAACGACTGTATCTGCTCCACCGTCATATCTTCTGACGCATCGAATCGCTTGAACGCGTTCAGCGCTGTTAAGCGCTCTCTCTGTGGGTTACCGGGGATGAGAGCTTTAGTCGACCTCGCTAGTGTGGCTAGTGGCGATGTCTCATCTGCTTGAGACGCCATTCATTTTCCCCCGTCCAAGTCGATAGTCGTCCGAACAGGTACGATATTTTTGAAATATGGCGGCGACTTAGTTTCATTATGGCAATATCAAATATATTTTGAAAACGTTCGGACAAAATATGTCCGAAATGTCCGAGCCGAAAAACTTGAGATTTGAAGTACTCTCATTGGCTACATAGCCTTAGGAGAGCAATCTGATAGGCCACTACGTTTTGTAATATTCACAATTCCAACATGTTGTGTCCGAACGGACACGATATTCTACCATACTTTGCGCGCACCCAATTGTGAGTCCATTGATTCGTTCTACTACCCACTTAGACCCCAGTGTTTCAAGCAAATTCTACTGTTCCAGATGGCCGTGTCGTCCAGGCACCCTGTTTTAACGGGGGGGGATATCGTCAATTTGCTGAAAGCAGGCGACTTGTTGGAGGAAGCATTGGCTCGTCTCGAGAATGTGGCACTGATTTTCGTCGGAGCTATCGATAGCGGGCCTAGCGTCACAAGCAACCAACCGATTGCTTGGAGCCCAGCAGCACGCTTCAGCCTAGTCAGCATAATCCCAAACATTGATGATGCGAAGACGGAAGCACTTAGCAGCATCAGCATCAAGACAGTGGGGGGATTGCACAATGCGATTCACGGACCAAATCGTCTTTTGCTCAAGGATGGCGTACTGGCACAGTGTGCGTCAGATTTCTCACGTTTTGTTAAGCGCCAGAAGCTGACGAAGAAAATGCTGGTAACCATTCCACAGTAATTTTGGGAGGCGTAGTAGTATTTTTTGTTGAAAGACGTGCAATTACTTTTTTTACTGCAATAATCTTTTTAACATAGCACATCTCAGGCGAGGAACCTCGCTGCAAGGTTTCCGGAGGTCGCACCGAATTGGTGATTAATCCAAAGCTCGTTCAGTATTGAGATGAGGTAGATTCAAAGCTTAATCGTGTTAATGTTAGACTGCAAGATGCAGTTGTCCCGTTAGATGTTTCGCGATCGCTACATTTAGTTGCAGGCTCTGCCATCTCTCCGCAAAAGTTTTGAGCAAAATGCACGCAAGTTTCCACGGTGATGCAGGGGCGTCAACTATACAAAAAAATAAAAATAAAAAACGTTTTACGGAGAGAACGACAAATTTGTGATCACAGACAGATGCTGTCCCTTGAAAAATGAACATGTAAAAAAAAAGTTTTGGCATTGGTCGTTAATAACGCTGGTTTGTGAATATTCCTGATTTTTTCATTAATGAACTCAATTCTGCTGAACGTCGATTCCTCAGTCACGTTAAAGCCAATCCATTCGCGAATCGTGGCGAGATCCTTGTACCAGCGTGTGCTCACGTCCACCCACAGGAGCTCCGCATTCCGGACAGCGAGTTTCTTCCATTGCCATTCCACACTCACCAATTGAATACGAGTGGCCATTCTCGCACCGGTACCAGTGTCCCGAGCCTCGGAATTCCGCTTGCATGGCTGTCTTGATTGCTCGCATCTCGTCCACCGATACCTTCTGGTAAAACGTACCATTCCTCGCGCGCTGAACAACGCTCAACAGTTTTTGGCGAAGGTCGCGCACGTCTTGGCCATGCTTCGACAGAAAGGATTCGGCATTCTTCTCCAAGCTGCTCAGCACACCGTGCGCCTCATAGGCGAACCGCTCCACTGCCTTCTCGCGTGTTTTACGCTCCGTCTCCGTGTTCACAGACTCGCTTAGTTTCTCTTCTGCATTCGCGAGTAGTATCTGCACCAACATCAACCGCGCTTCCCCTGCTTGCATCGAAAATGACCCTTTCTCGAACTCGTTAATCGCCTGTCGTGCGTATCGCAACGCCTTGGATTTTACTGTGCCAGTAGTGGATAGTAGAGAGAGTTGAGCAGAGAGAAGATAAAAGTATCCGGGGTATGGAAACTTCGAGTTGGGTACAGGAAGAGCAGTTGAGTCGATTGCCACGTCGCCAGCACCTTGGCCTCCTCTGGCCTTGGTCAGCAGCGCCACACATGCCTCAAATGCTTTTTGACAGGGCGGTCTCTTCACTGTTGCTCCAAACATACGAAGGTCGTGCCGCAGCGTTTTGTCGCGAGTTAAATCACCAGTCTCAGCCACCACGTTTGCACGCTCTTGTAGTGCCATCAGTTGGCGCTGAGAGTGCGAGATAAAATTCTTCTCAGAAGCATCGATAGCTGCTCTTTTGGTTACGCGACCATAGCGACGGAGACCTCGGATCGGCTTCTTGCAGTTCGGGCATTGAGGTGTATCGATATAACCCCCAGGAAGAGATCCAACCGGGTTTCCATTGCTATCATAGTACGTGTTCATCTGCAGTGT